>CM016723.1:43731765-43782158 GCA_005771605.1 Scutellaria baicalensis
AGGTTTAGTTTGTCTCGAGTTCACTATTTTGTTTCGTGTTCTGCAGCATAGACCAACAGCTCTAGGTTTTGGAGTAGATAGAAGTTGGTGTAAGCTTGCTACAGATTGCAGGTGGTTGATTGTTATTATCTCTATCTGTTTGAGTTCCCAACTCTTTTCCTAGTGTCATCCCTCATCCGTCCGTATATCTCATGTTTTCCTAACGTAAGCGAACTGAACCTCTCTAATTCACTATATATATATCCAATATCTTCTCTCTTCCCCTTTAGCTTCTATGGATACTGAGCGTGATTCCATCTATGTGTGCTTTGATTTCTTAATCGTGCAGTTTGCATTGTCTTACTCCTTTGGAGCAAACCATATGCCTTACTGATGTGGAACACTAAATACATCGATATTGCTGCTTGCATCTACTGTGTTCTGGATGCTTTTGATTTCAAGAGGATTTGATCACTGGACTTCTGGGAATTGTAACGTTCCTCACCTTTTTCACTGTTCTGGAAGGCAGCTGGAAACCTTATTACTCACTCATTTGTTATGTGCTAAGACTCAAGCATGTCTGGTGATCGGACTTTTGAAAGAAGTGCCATTTCTCAACCCATATCCAAGCCACTCCAATTTCATTCTCTGTGAGGTTACATCTGGAAGGGATGCAAAGAAATGGTTCTTGATGTAAAGGGTTCTTAGCATTGTACATGTAAATGGTTCTTGATATTTTTGGATGAAGTATTGTAGGTTTGCTAGTGAAATTAGGATGCTTTGGATTTACTTTTGACTTTACCATGTGATTAATGGATTTACAATGAATAGTTGTTGTATGAACTATTAGATAAATATTTTAATTTGATATGACTATATTTTGATTTTGTATATTTTGTTGAATTTTAATTTTTGTATATTTAGAATATCAACCAATATATAATAATAGTAAAATGCAAAAGTAAAAGACAACGCTAAAAAGACAACGGTTTTGACTGAATTAAACTGTTGTCTTAAATGTCTACGACAACGGTTAAAAACCAAAAACCGTTGTGGTAGAGTTAAAGACAACGGCGGGACAACGGTTTTTAACCGTTGTCGTAAGGATCTACGACAACGGTTAAAAACCGTTGTCTATGAGCGCATATCTTAAAACTGCCAACCTACGACAACGGTTTTTAACCGTTGTCATGCCGTTGTCGTAGAGGTCTACGACAACGGTTTAAAACCCTTGTCTATGAGCAAAATTTTTCTGACTCTACGACAAGACCACCTACGACAAGGGTTTTTTTTGGCTACGACAAGGGTTTTTAACCCTTGTCTATGAGCTTTTTTCTTGTAGTGTAAGTAAATCAATACAAGAAGACTCAGGGATTTAACGTGGTTCGGTCAAATCGACCTACATCCACGGAGTATGAAAATATCTCTTATTCATAAAAGCAACAATAACTTAAAAGTAAAAAGCAACATACTGGGATTTTGATACTTCAAGTATAAAATTTCTTCAAGTGGTTGATGTGCCAAGGTCTAGGCAGTTCCTTTCCTCGTTCATCGGTGAGCTCATAAGATCCACCTGGTAAAACTCTTGTAACAGTATACGGTCCTTCCCAAATGGCATCTAATTTTCCGATCTCCAGCAAGGCATCAGACTGCCTTAAAACCAAATCCCCTACTTGGAATTCTCTCTTTCGAACCTTCCTGTTGAAGGCCGCCTGAATACGTCTCTTGTATAATTCATGGCGAACTCTGGCTTCGTCTCTGATTTCCTCCAGAAATAACAAATCAGTTCGGATCAATTCTTCATTTTGCTGCGGAACAAAGTTAGTGATTCGTAGAGCTTCTCCTTGAATTTCAGTTGGGACCACTGCTTCCATTCCAAATGCCAAACTGAAAGGAGTCTCTCTCGTAGTCGATCTAGATGCAGTTCGATATGCCCACAAGACTGATGGAAGTTCGTCCACCCAGTTAGATTTCTCACATTCAAGTCGTTTCTTCAGCCCATCTAGTATGATTCGGTTAACCACTTTGACTTGCCCATTTGCCTGAGGATGAGCCACTGGAGTAAATACTTGTAAAATTTTCATTTCTTTACACCATCCTGTGATCTTTTTGCCTCGGAACTGAGCTCCATTATCTGATACCAAAATTCGGGGTAAGCCGAACCTGCAGCAAATACTCTTCCATATAAAATGAATCATATCGGGCTCTGCTATCTTGACCAAGGGTTCTGCCTCAACCCATTTAGTAAAGTAGTCCACGACCACCACCAAGAACTGTTTGTTTCCTCTGGTTTTGACGAGTGGACCAACAATGTCAATACCCCATCTAGCAAAAGGACAGGGCGAACATACTATAAGCATATATGTTGCTGGAGTGTGGATTCTCCATCCATGTTTTTGACAGGAATTGCACTTCCGAACTAACTCTTCAGCATCATTCTTCATTGTAGGCCAATAAAAACCAGCTCGTGCGACCTTCCGAGCAAGTGCTCAAGCTCCCGCATGTTCGGCACATCCGCCTTCGTGCGCTTCTTTCAAGACTTTGATTCCTTCTTCTGGGGATAAACATCTTGCATCTGTCGATAAGAAAGTCTTTCGATACAACATCCCATCAAGAACGTAATAGAATCGAGCTTGTTTCTCCGATTTCTCAAGGTCTTTAGTCTGTCCATCTCTTGCTCCTCCTAAAAAATTCAAAAAAGGAGCTCTCCAATCATGCTCGGCCAAATCGACATTCATCACCTCGCTTTCCTTTCCAACTCCCATAACTGTAATACTTCTCTTCGAACAGTCCTGTAACGAACTCCCAATCTTGGCTAGATAATCCGCTTTCTGATTCTCGCTCCGAGGTATCTGTTCGATCTGAAGTTTCTCAAATCGTTTCTCCATCTCTCTTATTTTTTGTACGTAAAAAATCATACGATCTTCCTTAACTTCACATTGATTCGGAGTTGTTGTGTCACCAATTGTGAATCTGATTTAACTATCAGATCTCGAGCTCCAGCCTGTTCGGCTATTTTCAATCCCTGTAAAAAAGCTTCATATTCTGCCTCATTGTTAGATGCCTTAAATTGAAATTTTACGGCAAATTCTAACTCATCTTTTTCGGGGCTGATCAATAATATCCCTGCTCCTGCGCCCTGGCGGGATGACGATCCATCTACAAATACTTCCCATTATTTCTTGTCTTGTAGTCTGGTCGTTTTCTGAATGAAATCCGCCAATGCTTGGCCTTTTATAGCTGTTCGCGGCTCATACTTCAAATCGAACTGTCCCAGTTCGACTGCCCATTTTACTAGCCTGCCTGATGCCTCCGATTTTCCCAACACTATACTCAGCGGATAACTAGTTCGCACTGTAATCTCATAGCCCAAAAAATATGGTCTCAGCCTTCTTGCCGTAGTGACTAAGGCATAAGCGACCTTCTCTACCTCTGTGTAGCGGATTTCTGCCCCATGCAGAACTTTACTAACGAAGTATACTGGGAACTGGTCTCTACCTTCTTCGCGGACGAGAACCGAACTGACCGATTCCTCTCCGACTGCCAAGTATACAACCATCACACTTCCTTTAACAGATTGTTTCAACAAAGGAAGTGTGAGAAGAAACGCCTTCAAATCTTCAAATGCCTTCTGACAGTTCGCATCCCAATTAAACCGGTCATTCTTTCTCAAAATTTTGAAGAAAGGTAAACCCCTGTCCGCCAACCTGGATATAAATCTGCTCAAAGCAACAATGCGGCCAGTTAGCGTTTGTACCTCTTTGATAGTTCGAGGAGGCGTCATTCCTTGTATAGCTCGGACTTTACTGGGGTTGACCTCTATTCCTCTGTTCGTCACCATATATCCCAAAAACTTCCCCGCTTTCACCCCGAATGCGCACTTGGCTGGGTTTAATCACATCCCCTGCTTTCGGATCGTCGCCATAGTTTCTCTCAAATCCTCGGCATGGGTGTTCGCTAGTATGCTTTTCACCAACATATCATCGACATATGCTTCCATGTTGCGCCCCAATTGGTGTTTAAATACTTCATCCACCATTCGTTGGTAAGTAGCTCCCGCATTTTTCAGACCGAACGGCATAACTGTGTAGCAATATGTACCTGAAGAAGTAATAAAGGCCACATTGGGCTTATCTTCTGGATGTAGCATGATTTGGTGATATCCTTGTGCTGCATCCATCATACTGAGCAGTTCGCATCCTGCAGTGGAATCAACCAGTTTATCAATCCGCGGGAGAGGATAATGATCCTTGGGGCAAGCTTTATTCAGATCTCGGAAATCGATACACATTCGCCACTTGTTTCCTGGCTTTGGGACTAACACGACATTAGCCAGCCATCGAGGATACTGGATCTCTTCGATATGCCCAATCTCTAGCAGCTTCTCGACCTCCTTTTTGATAATTCCATTCTGTTGGTCCCCGAAATGCCTCAGCTTCTGTTTAACTGGTCGAACATCGGGCTTGATGTTCAACCTATGAACTGCTACTTCCGGATTTATGCCCTTCATGTCTTCAGGTTTCCAGGCAAACATGTCCACATTATCTTGGAGAGCAGCTACGATTTCTCCTCTAACCTGTTCCGACAATTGACTTCCGAGACGAACTGAATGTCCTGGCAGCTCCGGGATTAATTCCACACTCATTAGTTCGCCCTCTTCGAATTCCACGGTCTTTGTTTCATCACCTCTTTTCAAACTTTTATCCTTTCCTCGATCAACATCGTCTCTCTGTTCGCTATGGCGCTTGCGAGACTCAGATTGTCGGACTGCAGCTACATAACAACGTCGGGCTGTTTGTTGATCGCCATGAACGACTCCTACTCCTACCACTCGTCCTTCCTCATTTTCCACAGGGAACTTCATCATGAAATGGGCAGGTGAAATGACAGCAGCATACAAACTCAGAGAAGGACGACCCAAGATCACATTGTATTGAGAGGGTGCATCCACTATAAGGAAAGTCATGGTCTTGTTCTGCCTCCATTCCCCATCTCCTAACACCATAGGTAGCTGGGTTTTTCCGTACACTATTACAGATTCTCCTGCAAAACCATAGAGTGAAGTTTCTACAGGTTTTACCTCCACTGTTGATCTCATTTTCTTGAAGCAATCCATGAACATGATGTCCACTGAGCTTCCCGTATCCACAAATACCCTTTCAATGTTAAAGCCTCCTATCTCAGCTACGATCACCATAGCATCGAACTGGGGGCTTTGAATGGCCACACGGTCTCGAACTCCGAACTCGATCGCCACCTCTTCGAAGATTGAGTGAACTGTATTCTGTTCCTGCTTGACAGAATTAAGTCTCACCTTTCGAGCTCTGTTGGAATCTCCATCTGTTGGCCCGCCCATAATCATGTGAATAGTGGGCCTTTCTTCCCATTCAGGTCTAGCTCGTGCTGGGGAGGTGGAGGCTGAGGAAGTTCTTGCTGCTCCTGCCTTCTTTCCCGTCTCGGTTCTTCCTGATCATTCCTCTGTTCACGGTTCGATCGAGTTCGTCGGACAAAGCGAGCTAATTTATTTTCCCTAATTAGTCTTTCCAATTCATCTCGCAAATGCAAACATTCGTCAGTTCCATGCCCATATTCATTATGAAATTGACACAATTTACCGTTACCGAAGGTGGATGGCTTCTTCGGATTAGGACTCCAGGTCGACAATTGGGGCAGGTTCCATATCTCCATCAATACCTGTCCGAGTGACATGGTCATGGGCGTGTACTGTTCGTACCTCCGTCCTGTTCGATTATCTCTCAAGGGGGTGGAGTGAACATTGCTCGCTGTTCCCCTCCATCTCTCTTTCTCGCTCCTTCATGCTCTTGCTGCGGCCTATTCATTCGACTCGAACTTTCACCTTTCTTTATTCGAACTGCCTCCTCTAAGTTAATGTATTTGGTGGACCTCTGTAACAAGTCATCAAAATTGCTGGGTGTTTTCTTAACCAGCGAAGTATAGAGATCACCTTCTTTCAATCCTTGGATGAAAGCACTAACTACCAAATCATCCGAAGCTTCAGGAGCTTCCAAAGTAGCAGCTGTAAACCTTTTGACATAGTTCTACAAGGTCTCATCCCCTTTTTGTTTCACCCCAAACAAGGTTTGAGTTGATCGTCTCTGCCTCCTCGAACTGGTGAACTGGTGCAAGAACAACTCCGATAGTTGCTCAAAGTTGTGGATCATTCCATCATTAAACTGGCTGAACCATGTCTGAGCAGCCTTGGTGAGTGTAGTTACGAACACTCTACACTTAATGCCATCCGAATACCGATGTAGCAGAGCGGTATTCGCGAATCTACATAAATGATCCTACGGGTCAGTGGTACCATCATACTCAAAATGAACCGGCCGAAAGGAGGCTGGCAGTTCGTCCTCCATGACCTCTTCAGAAAAAGGATTTCCCCTGGAACTCCGAGGAATCCGTCGAACAGTCTTCTGCACCTCTCTCAACTCCTTTCTGAGATCGTCTACCTTCTCAGACAGTTCAGCATGTACTCGTTTCTGGCCACGAGGGTGATCGGATTGACTTTCTTGTTCATCCATCCGAGACTTGTCACCTTCTTCCTCTTTTTGGGCGTGAGTTTCGGTATTGCCTTGCTGTGATTCAGCCCTTTGCTTGCCTAGAGCCCTCTGGACAGCAGCTTCTATCAAACTTGAAAGTTCCTCCGGTGTCAAAGTGACAGTGCCGGGAGGATTCGCCGGTACAGAATTCTGGTCCTCGTCTTACCGCACGGATTGTGCTCCCTCATCCACTCTTCTTCGAGATCCTCTGGTATTCACCATCTTCACAATTCCTCAACATCTTAAATACTCAAAGTTGCGAAAGAAAAATTCCCACAGACGGCGCCAATTGATTCGTCCTTCTTCGATCTTCTCTTTTTCCGGTATCGATTGAGATTCTCCGATGCCGATTGAAATTCTACGATATGAAAGGCATGCAAAAACAAAGAAACACCGGGGGTTTTTCCCGGTGAAGAGACTCCGACGCTCAAGTCAGTAATCTGGGAAAAACGTTGGTATTACTTTTTTGCTTAGTAATTGCTATATGTGATTGTGTGTGAAATAGAAACATAAGGGTTTATAAATACTCCCTGGAAAACGTGGCAGTTAGGATTTCTCCTAAAAAAGTGGGAAGTGGCGAGATTCTCCCGATCGTGGCAGTTGTTCCAAATTTGAATTAGTTCGTCTGGATCTAGTTCGGCATTTTGTCTTACTGTTCGACATTCTAGCTTGCAAGTCTGATCAGTTCGCTCAACTTTCTTTGTTCGACTAAAATGTTCTCCCTGTTTCCCTGTCCTGTTCGCATTAATTATTCTTAAAGTCGATCAGTTTCTCAGAATGGTTCGAATGTGGTCAGTTCGACCACATCAACATATGTGAAATAAATATTGCACGCTCTCCCTCTCTGTCAAATTAGTGTTAGTGGTGTTAATTAACTTTTGTACTAAATTTTTAGTTATATCCTTATATGATTTTTTTATAGATTTATTAGAATGATTCTAATAATAATTAATAATTATTAAGTGACGTGAATTTTAAGAAATCAAATAAATTTATTCATATTGTGCCACAGTAGCAAGAAGCTCAAACTTAGTGAGGCACATGACTTAAGCATGTTAATTAGTCCGAACTTCATCGGTTCGAATTGATTTGTCCTAAATGCTCATTAGTGTTTTAATTTCAAAGCATAAAAAGATAATGTCTCTAAACAGTGAATGATATGAAATTACTTTCCTAAATTTACAATTTCCCAAAGTCACTCTAATTCCCCCCCCCCCTGATATTTACATGTTTAATAGATAATTGATTGTCCTACTTTTTTTGGGATAAGAATTGCATGACAGTGGAAACATCCACGGACACATGCTTTAAACATGAATCTACTTTACTGAAAGTACACTTTTTCTGCATATTAACATGGGCGAGTCGCCCAAAATAACCTATTTACTAAAATATGGAATAAAAATAGTCCAAGTTAAGTTGAAATCTCATTTTTAACCTAAAGACTATAATTAATGTACAAAATAGCCATGATATAGACATAAAGTAGTTTATAGTCAACATACAGTAAAATGGCAGAGAAATGGCAGTAAATTGGAGAATCTTGCCAGAAAAATTGCAGCAATCTTTTGACTCAAATGTAGGAAAAAATAGGAAGATTTTCGTGTCATTCTCATTTCCTCATTTCAAATACATGAGTGAAAAATCAATTTCGTCTCTCTTCCCAACATCTCAAATTTGAAGCTTTCGAATTCAGACTGCCATTTCTTCCAAGTTGCCATTTCTTCTCTCAACCAAGATTGAATTCAAGCTTGTTCAATCCGAAAATTTAACATTTTCGTGTAAGTAATTTTTTTTTTTTGGATGGCTGATTTTTTTCGAATTTGAAGCCTCATTATTTTCGAATTTCAGCCTTCAAAAGCTTCGAATTTCAAGAGTCTTCATGGATATAGAGGTATTTTAGAAATTTTTCTAATGTTGGTTTGAATTTGTACACGAAAGTATGCTATTTGGTTTTAATCTCAAGTTCACATAGTTAGTTTGAATTTGTACATGTAAAGTATGTTAATTAATGCAATAATGAAAACACCAAAAATTAAGTGTTCAAATGTACAAAAAAAAAAAAAAATCATCACATAGGGTTACACGAAAATATGTTGAAGGGCTACACGAAAATGTTATGTAGGGTTACATGAAAATGTGAAGTTTTAAATTATGGATTTTAGGAAAAGACAAAAAAAAATTGGTTAAATTTTACGGAAAAATGGTCAACCTATGATTATACAAAAATGCATACAGGGCTACACGAAAATTCATCAAAGTTACACAAAAATTTACAAAAGTTACACGCAAAAAAAATAAAACAAAAAAAGTAGGCGCAACAGCTTTTTGGCAGCTATGACTAGACCCCTAACCCACCCCAAAACCGCCCCCCTAAACCCACCCACCCCATCCCACAATCCCACTAAAAAATTTAGTATAATGTTAAGGAGATAATTAATGATAAAAAATTTAGTTTAAATACTGGTTCTAATAAAACTCTCTTATTATGTGGGTGCACATATTAATTTAGGGTTACATGAACATATGAAATTTTAAATTATGGATTTTATGAAAACACAAAAAAAATTAAATTTTAATTGTACGCAAAAATATTGACCTAGGGTTACACGAAAATGCATTAAGGGCTACACGAAAATAAGTTGAGTTACACGAAATTTATTTGCAGTGTTACACGAAAATATGAAAATAATAGTTGGGTACACATACCTGTTCGCATCTAGGATTTACATATTTTAAATAAGTTTACATATTCACATACCTGTTACATATTTTAAATCTAGGATTTTATAACTTATTTTACATCTAGCATTACAGATATTTTACACATACCTATTCGCATCTATGAAACTAATATACAACGTGTTGTCAAATATTATTTTCATATCTTGCCAAATATTTTCACATCTAGGATTAATATATTTGCATATCTGCGTAAATCTTGGGTCGCGATTAATATTTTTAATATGTTGTCAAACTCGAAAATAATATAAATTAATAATACTACGAATTGTAATTATTTTTTCCTATATTTTCATAATATACAGCGTGAGTGGGAGTGGCCAGGTTCGCATTGAGTGTCAGCATCAGGAAGCGTATATTAATGGATATGCGCGACTTAGTGTACTGGGTGAGATCCATAGGGAGTTGAGTTTAGTGGATGTTGATTGTGTATCTGAGTTTTTGGATACATGTTTTGGTCACCTTTTGAAGTGGCGGACCGGTGTGGAGACATGCAATATGTTATTGCACGTCCTGCTCAGTCGTCGGGTTCGACTCAGGGATGACTTACCGAACGTTATATATTTTTTGATTGGCGATGATCGTATCTGCCGATTCTCCACTAGAGAGTTTTTTCTTGTCACTGGACTGAGATTTGGAGACTTCGAGTTCAATCCAGCTGAGGTCCACGGCCCACCTTCTATGGTGTGTACTTTCGGTTCGCTCAATCAGGCAGTCATCGCATTACCATACGGGATCTTCGAGCTAGATTTCTTACAGGGGAGTTCCGTGACAGCCGTCAGGATTCGATAAAGATTGTGAAGATCCTCATCTTTTATTGTATCATTCTCGGTCATGATATACTGAAGACGTACGTGGAGGATTGGATATGGACTTTGGTTGAGCAGCCTGGTGCCTAGGAGACGTTTCCATGGGGCAAGTTCAGTTACCCAACCTCATGCGCCACATGGATAATTTGCCTAAACGCATACCTCGTCCGTCTGGCCGCTGGCCTTACACGTACCATTTTTATGGGTTTTCCACTGCTCTACTTGTGAGTAAAGATGACATATCAGATCAATATAATTATATGTTATGTTTCATTCATGATTTATTCATCTTATTATGTTCTTTGTGTCATTCTAGATATGGGCGTACGAGGCTATCCCGGTTACTGGCACTTTCACTGGCCGTCGCCTGGACACACGCCACCCATTTCCTCGTTGCCTGAGGTGGTCAATCAGGAGGTCTGAGATTGATCTGTCTCGTACGCTAGATGGTCAGGTCAATTTTATTTCATGCTATATTTCATATCATATACGCCCCTCTCGCGATGTTTAATTAAATTATTTAGGCATGCATTCTTGATAGGTTGTATGTTTTTCGATGCTTGCGCCGACCCCTGAGGAGCAGGTTCATCCATTATGGGAGTTGACCTTTCATGACCTATCACAGGGTGTTCAGCCAGTTGGGAATAATCGGGGATGTAGGACATGGGTGACATATGTGGCACCATCTCGACGTCCCACTCAGGAGGCAGTCCAGCGAACACGGCGGACGACCCGTCAAGCGAGTACTTCACACAGAACTTCTGCTTGATGCTCTAATTCACGTACTGTTCAGACCGAGCCTCAGTTGGTACCCGCTAGACCCTGGGCACGAGGTGTGCGATCATCCCGTCTTCCTCTGACGATGAGGTGGACCATCCGTAGACGGGCATGCCTGAGCCCAGAGTTCCTGACATGGATTATGCTGGACAACATGACGGT
Source organism: Scutellaria baicalensis (assembly GCA_005771605.1). NCBI lineage: Eukaryota > Viridiplantae > Streptophyta > Magnoliopsida > Lamiales > Lamiaceae > Scutellaria > Scutellaria baicalensis. The sequence continues at coordinate 43,742,795 of CM016723.1, forward strand.
GCACCTAACCGTTGTGACGCACATAAACAACGGTTATTAACCGTTGTCGTAGGGTTGTGGTTCCAAATAACTGTTGTCTTATCTATTTACGACAACGCTTTGACAACAGTTTTACACCGTTGTCTTAGAGGCCTACGACAATGGTTATTAACCGTTGTCCCGCCGTTGTCGTAGATAACAATGACAACGCTTTGACAACGGTTTTCAACCATTGTTGTAAAGGCTTAAGATAACGGTTTTTAACTGTTGTCCTGCCGTTGTTGTAGCTGTCTAAGACAATGGTTTTTAATCTTTGTCGTTGTCATAGACCTTTATTACAACATTTTTGAAACTGTTGTCGTAATCCATTTTCAGCGTTGTCTTTTATAAGTTTCAGCATCATTTAATAGTTATTATATATTAATTGAAATTCAAATATACAAAATAAACATATCAAATTCATCTAATAGTTCATACAACAAATATTCATCTAAGAGTTCATAACAAATATTTAACCTCAAAAGAGAAGTTTATCACAAACAAGTTATGTTCCATGACAAAGAAATCTAATGACAAACGAGTAACTGAGCCAATCCTCTGATCAATTGTGTCTCCAATAACCTAATACTTTAATTATGACAATAATAAGTATTGAAATGTCAAGAATTACAAGACCAACATGACTGAAGCAAAAAAAACATAGCAAATAAGAAGTGGCTTCAATACTTCCTTAGTCTATCAATGTCTTCCATGGTAGCTCCTTCCTGAAAAAATAATGTCCATCAATAAACAAGAAGATAGAAAAAGTCACTTAGCATTGGAAACTATAACATATAAATTCCCTCCCTCGTTGGTCTAAAGATACATAAACCATGGAGGCTTTAGAAGTTGTTCCCGAGTCATAGAAGATTATCATATTAGTGAAATGTCAATCCAATTGCAACACATTTCAATTGGGGAATACAAGAACCTTAAGCGGAAGAACTGTTTAGACTATGCACTTAAGCTCTATCAACTTTTATGGTAATTCTAATACTTTCATTAAACAATTAAATACACTAAACCTTCCACTAAGATAGCAAACCAGGGTAAACATCCACGAGATATCAAAGGCATGCTGAACCTTTTTTGTTTTTTTTCTGGTTTTTTAGATTCAACCAATCTTAAAGATGAATAAAAGTCTTCCTTGTGTATACACTATTTGTTCCAAAATTTGTCAAATAATTGAAAATGATGTCATCTAGCATGTAACTATTACTACCAAGTCACATTATAAACAAGAACTGACTAACACTCACTCCATAGTATACTTCGAAATTTTCAGATGCAACACACAAGCTGCTAAAAATAATGAGTATTTGATTCAACGGATACTAAGACGAAGAGAAACCATGCAGATAACACAAAACCTGGAGAAATAAATTTTAGCAACTCGAAACAGAGTCAACAGTGATGCGATATTCTTCCAATTGAATAGATACTCTAAACAAAAAAGGAAAGGCGTTCGAATAAACATACAAGCAAAGTACAGTATGAAGAGAACCTTGAAGATTTATGTCGTGTCCAGGCATATCTCAACTGATTTTTGTATGCATATAAGATAATTAAAAGAAATTGCATATTTAACTAACTCTCAGAACAACAGTAATCTGAGAAACATCATTTGAATATCCAAACAACAATAAAGCTCAACAATTATGATATCCAAACATCGATATAATACCAAGAAGTATTAAGTTCCAAAGGGAAAAAAATGAAAATCAGAAAAAGAACACATGGAACACCAAAAATCACCAAATACAGTACCCAAGACAACCAGAAATAGTCTAATACTCTACCACAGAGCTTCATATAGTTGTAGATGTGCTCTTGGTATATATAATCACACCAGCAAAACTTAACATCAAAGCAAGCAACACACATAAACTTGAATAATTTTTCAGGCAGAATTATCATTTAGCAAAACAAAAATCATACATGATCCCAAACCATATCCATAAACAGTTCGATCAAACAAAATGAACAAAAAAAAATCGCATCAGTCAAGCGAGGTCAAGGATTAATCATCAGATTCAAAATTCATCGCAATAAATTGAGTATTATAAATCAAAGTTAGATAATACTCACAAATCGGAATAAGAGATAACTATCGAGGAAGGAGTAGAGGGCCTGTACGAGAGTCATTGTCTCGAGAAATGTACAAAAATGAATCATCACGGCGCGAGGGAAGCGGCGGCAGGGGCAGCAGCGGCAGGGGCAGCAGCGGCGAGGCAGCGGCGGCGTGGGTGACCTACAGAGGTGACGGGGGCAGCAGCAGCGAGGGAGCGACGGCGATGGTAGCGGCGGAGGGGGCAGCGGAGGCGTGGGTGGTCGAGCGAAGTCGACAGAGGCAGAGAGGCAGCTGCGACGGTGAGAGGCAGCGGCGACGATGCACGCGGAACCGAGAGACAGCGGCGATGGTACGTGTGGTGTAGAGAGGCAGCGGCGACGTAGCACGTGGCGTGGAGGCGGTGATGGGTGCACGGCGCCGAGAGGTAGCGACGACGGTGCGCGACGCGGAGGTGGGATGGGTGCGATTGAATATGAAGGGATTTCTAGGGTAAATTTGGGGATCTTGATTTTGGGGTAAATTTTGATTTATAGGTAAATTTTACATGTATTTACATATTGTAAAAAAATAAAAAATCAAGTTTATTTAGTTTACGACAACGCTACCACAAGGTTATGACAACGCTATAAAGTTACCGTTGTCTTAGGGATATATGACTACACCTCAACGACAACCTCATATTGTACCCGTTGTCTTAGGGATCAACGACTACATATCTACGACAACCTCATGTCATAAGCATTGTCTTAGGGTTCATTTTTTACCTAAGACTACACCACTACGACAACCTCATGTCACAACCATTGTCTTAGGACTGAATTTTACCCTACGACTACGCCTCTACGACAACGCCAATAAAGCAATGTTATCTATGAGCGCATTTTTCAGCCCTACGACAACGGTTTTCTCTACGACAACGCCAATTTTGGATACGACAACGGTTTTTTAAAAAAACCGTTGTCTTAGGGGCGTAATCTATGTGCATTTTTCTTGTAGTGTCCGTCAGATGTCTGCCATGCTACCCCAATCAGGATGATCGTGCCCTGGGACGACCATCGCGGATTTCAGTCGTCTAATGTGACATGTACCGAGGACTAGCCTGCTCACAGCTTCCATACTCCGGTGCAGGATCATCAACAGGGAGCTAATCTTCGGGGTACCAGACATGACTCAGTTAGTCGTGATACCAGTGATGTGCTCATACGTGATACATCTGTCGCCATCCAAAGAGTACGTCATCGAAAGCGGTCCCAGTACCTGATGAGTCCATACACGAACCCGTCAAAGAGGCGCACCAACGTAAGCTATGAGGAGTTTGAAATATGGTTTGAGCTCGGGGACCAAGCTGACAAGTACGCATTTCATATTAATTTTTATCAATGAATTTACATTAGTCGTTGTTTTCACATAGGGTTTCAAGATATATAACGTTTTCCCTGCAGGCGTAATGTGGGTGTCGGCTTTCTAGTAGGACCGGAGTTCTTTACCCTAATAATCGACCCGTATGGATATCTTGATATTCTGGTACGCTATTAAAAAATAGTCCCACACCATGAATGATATATTTTATTTAATTAGTAGTGCCATAATTGTGGTGTTATTTATATTGAAACAGCACATCGACGCCTACCTTGGTATCATATAGTCTTCACCCAGATACTTAAACCTTGATTTAACACATGACGTGAAGCGTTGGGGACAAGTCCTTTCCGCGTTCTTCGGTGTACAGTTCATAGTTCTTTTCATATTAGTTATTTGATTGGAATAATTGAAATTAATATTTTCAACCATAATATGCATTTTCTTTGCAGGAAACTTGTAAAGAAATTTGGAATCAGAAGCATATAAATGACGCTTCAAGCATGTGTTACTTAGAAGAAGTCGTGGAGGAGTTTGCACCTGAAGATCTTGATCGTCTTGTGCCATTTGTACGGGGCATTATTCCTGAGTGGAGTCATATGAAGAAGTGAAAAGATGTGCAAAAGACAAGTTGAAACATTTTAGTTGAATTTTCAACCATGAATCGTTTGTTGGTAATCAAAATGGTGTGTTACTAACTTAGAATGTTTCTTTGAACTCAACTGTATACGGTCCTGCACCTCGATGGTCATTGGGTTGGCTGTGTGATTGACTTGTATGCGAAGTTAGTATGCTTATTCGACAGCTTACGACATGAGTGGAATAGAGATATAAGCAACTTGCGTTTGAAATAAAACACTACCCATTCGACGGATATTACCTCACTTGTTGCAACACGCTCGTTGGCATGAGCAGATTGAAATGTACTCATACAGCCCTCCACAGTTCAGTTGTCTGAGTGGGAAACCAGATCAGTGCTACAGGCAGGAGGATCCGACCAGCTGTGGTGTGTATGCATTTTATTATAATGAATGTGTTATTTTAGGCCGTTCTCTTTTTTTAAAAACACAAAAGTTATTTTAAATACACAAAAGATTACATTCTACTCGTCATACATGAAGCGCTGGCTTTCAATATAAACTGGGCATCGTCGTTTCGTGTGGTCTTCAGACTGACATATAGAGCATTTTTTCTTTTTTCTCTGACTCAGTTGGCCCTCTAAAGTAGTCATGTTCGGGTCCAAAGGCACCTTGCTCTAGGCGTAAACTAATTCTACTGGTCGAATTTTCAACACTGGAAGGGATGCGCTTCTCTTTTGGTCGACCAGCTTGTTTTGGTTTGTCGGGAGGGAGACAAACCATTTGCATTGTCTCTTCGGAAACCCTCTAATCTGCTGGGTCGAGCACAGGAAGCACTTCACCTTCCCACATACCCCTCAAAGTCGTAGTCCAGTAGCACTGATGCACATATTTGGTTATTGATTCATTCGCATATAACTAGTTCACAAAATTTTTCATTAGCAAGTTTGGTTGTAAAGATGTCAGCTAAGTAGATAAGCACAAATAGGGTACCTGATTGCAACACATGCATGAGAACATGGAATCAAGTCAAGTTGGAAAACCAGACACGTGCAAGAATTGTTCGAGAGGTCGACTGTGAAATTTTTATTTTCGTTCATGATCTTGAATTTATGCCGTGAAAGCTTACTAACTTACATGAGTCGCCCAGCGGTCATTGCATCTTGAAGTTTTTCATGCACCGACTTAGTTAGCGTGTTTTCTCGTTCATCTGCAGCGGATCTTCTTTCGTAGAACCATTTCTCCATAATGCGACGGGCATATTCAAAAAATGAACAAACAGGGAGCTTTCTCACCCATACTAAACGATGGTTCCATGACTCAGCTGTGTTCGAGGTTATGAAATTAAATCTTCGGACAGGACACTTTACACGCGACCATCTTTTCTCACCGGCCCTTTTTAAGGCATTGATTGCACCGATATATTTGACGTAGCTAGAGTATCCATGTACCTATATGTTAAAAGAAGAGGAAAGTTGTGTGGATTTTAGGCATGATGTAAGTCTATGACCAAGTGAATAAAGCAGATCATAAATTTAGTAAATGGCTGAAAACGTACCTCTCGAAATCACTTGGATGATAACAATATGCTGCCAACTTGAAGAGGCCAACCAGATGTTTTCGGTACTTGACCAAATTTTGTTGCAAATGGTAACAACATAATCCATGTGAAGCATCGGGAAAAACTTTGGAAACGGCATTCGTGATGCTGACATGTTGATCGGAGACAATTAGAAGTTGGTCGGGGCACCCATATGCTTCACGAACATGCATTAAGAACCAAGTCCACGTTTCATCATTCTCTACACTGCCAACAACAGTTGCTAATGGGAAAATCTGATCATTCCCATCTTTGGTAACCGCTACGAACCTTATCCCTTTATACTGCCCTTTCAGATGACAGTCATCCACAACTATAACAGGCCTTGAATAACCTTTAAATCCTTGAATAGAAGCAGCTAATGCGAAGAACACATATTTAAACTTCCCATCATTGTTTGTCTCCAACGCGGTGTAAGACCCCGGATTTGCATCCTTTAACACCTCCAGGTAAGATGGGAGTATCGAAAACGTCTTTTTTGGATCCCCATAAGCCGCAGTCATAGCATGTCGTTTTGTCGTCAAGGCCTTTCTGTATCTGACATGTAAACCATGACGACTCTTAATTTCCTTAATAATGTCGTGAGCATTGAGTGTGGCGTTCTCAGTCCGTAGTGTATCAACAAAACACCCTCCAATAAGAGATGCTGGAAGGCGACCTATGGCACTGGTGGTCAGGTCCAACGAACAGGTATGTGGGAGAATAATATTGGAAATATTCCAAAGGCCATACTTTTCATGAGCATGCATAATGAAGGGGCAAGTTTGAACGACACACTTAACATACCACCGACTCTTAGAGGATCTCTCAACTTTGTAAGCAACTTGATTTTCCAGATGGTACATACCAACTGTTTTCTTCAATTCAACCTTGCTGCCAAAACATGAACCTTTCTGGAGATGATGTGTTGCCATATTCTTATAAGTTGGAATGTCACTGCATATTTCCTCAACAGAACCGGACACCGTCTCAGGGATAAACCACCAACGTTCGAAGGCACTGACACTCGACGCTCGGTGACCGCTTTCTGTGTGAGGTTGTGGCTCAGAAAAACCTTTCTTATTTTTAGGGTTCTTGCGTCCAATGTAGGTCATAAATTCATCACGCTCCTAAACTTGCTCCTCATCCAACAACACTGCATCCTCTGCATCTAACTCAAAATCAGTATCTCCATGAGCACCGTCAGAGTCCTGCGGTTCTTCATTGTTCATATCTACAAACAATACGATAATCATTAAAATATAACATATTTTAATGAATAATGAGGAAATGCACTCTTAAAGTTAATAAATATTCAAAAAGGTACATCCTTACCGTTATGAAATTCATTTTGTTCCGGCTGCTGATTATATTGATCTTCAGAAATATAATCGATTGGAGATTTGTTTAAGTCAATGAAGTTAAATCCCAATTCTGATGTATGATCAACCCGACCACTTGATGATGATGGCCAGTACGCCAAATTCTCAGTCGGTATACCCCATTTGCCACAAAATTCTTGGTCCTTTTGTAGCCCAAAGGGAACAGAGGAAGAACCATCGGATGTCTCCTCAGTATACGAGGATCCAACATTAAATATTTCATATGTTTGGGTATCATTCACGCGCTGTTATTACCTCCCATCAACAAACCTTGATTTGATGCTCTAGCATTTATACTTTTAAGGGTAACAAATACAACGAGAACGTTATCTATCATAGACAATACGCTTCTCAAATCTAAATCATTCTTTATTTTCTTTCTTGTTACCCTACCATTAATCTCGACTAACGAGTGGATTGCATATCCCCACCAATCCTAAGCACGCACAACAAAATCAATTTTTTCAAACAGATCCTGATAAGTAATTCTTTCAAGTTTAATCACTTGTCTTGAACCACTCTTGTATTCTAACCCTTCCCAATATCCACCGAACCATACTACAACAGTCATGAGACTCATCTTTGCACTACAAAATAACAGTATATATTACAAACATAATAATTTTTTTTCTTCTCTTTTACAAAAAAAAAAAAAAAAAAGATAAGGTGAAGAAATAAATTGTAATACTATATCCAGCCATCTATAAGACTATATATAGTTGGTGGGAAGGTAGTGAAAATAAAGCTTGCATTTTTCAGTAATTGATAATAAATATGTTGTTACTTACTTGCCTCAATTAATTGACACGATTTATAAGTTTACACTTATTAAAAACTACACATCATTTCTTATTGCAAAATAAAAAAGATGTTCATTAACCACAATATAAAGTAAATTCCCGATTTTGAAACTATTTACTTAAATGATGTTTACTATTTTTTGTGAATATTATTTATAACGTCCTTGGAAGTAAATAAGCAAATTAAAAGTATAATATTAAAACATATTGTGTATTAATATTGACTTCACTTTATTAAAATATTAATAACACCAAAAGGCACTCCTATTAAATAAACATAAATAATGTACAACTTTAATTATGGTGGACATTACTCTACAACTATTCATATTCTTATGACCTTTGAAGTTCCTTTATTTGTATATATATAATATACTCAAGTATTGAATAAATGGTGATTTTGATGAATAAAATTCTCTTCTTCCTATCTTTTGTCTTATGTATATTTACATTTTCGATACATTAATTCATGAAAGATGGTGCAATCAAGCAACTATTTTACAACAAATTACTTATCGCATCATGTAAGGATACTTTAGATAGCTTTTAATTCATTCAATTGGGTCGACCCAACTTGAATCCGTGCTTTTTTTTTTTTTTTTTTGCTTCAGGTGTTGAGACGTTTATGTTGTATTGGTGTGAACTTTATATACAAATATCATGAACATTATCTACTGCTTAAAAAAAATTAAGGAGAATTTTAGTTATTTTTGGATCTCACATACATTTATGAGGTATTACTCATACCTTTACATGATGTTACCAAAAACTCAAAATTTTCTAACTTTCTTACAAATGACCGTCACTTTGAAGACCCACAACTCTCTAAATACTCAGAATCTTAAAGGTCTTAATATCTTGCCAGAAACATTACGAATCAACTTTCTAACGTCGCAAACCACACACAAATCAAAGTTTGTTGTGGAAAGATATAACCCAATTTTGAAACACTGGTTGTTCAGCGAAAATGCATTACATCAAATTGTCATTCAAATAGCAGCAATAAATATAAGTATGACTTTTTTTTTTATTAATTTCATTAAATCTTAGGTTTAAATAGTAATTTTGAAAATGTGATGATTTTCCTGGTAGTTTTTTTTTTTTTCCCAATGTGACCTTCATTTTTATTTTATGATATCAAAATTACATAGCATCTAAAAACTTGACATTTTTTCTAGAAACATTGATTACCGTCGTCAAAAAAAAAAAAAAGAACTGTGGTCATAATTGCAACAATTGATGAATATGGTGATATTTTTTGCTAGAATAAAAAAGCTAGGATAAACTTGAAATTTTTGAACAACTCCGTTCTTTTTTTTTTTTTTATAATTGCTGGCAGTGATAACCATCCGGCAGAATTATACTCACTTATTTAAAATAGTTTACAAGTACAAACAATAGCACTGCAACCATATATGTGAACTAGTGTTAGAGCAAATAAATGAAGCCAGCTTTTAATGATCTTCATCATGCTTACTATATTTTACATGCAGGGAAAGTAGCATGGCGCATGTGAACAAACACAATGGAATATGGAGCAACTTCTATTGGCTCCTTAGAATTTTGCAACATCACAGGTGCCATGGCTGGTATAGCATCGCTCGAATCAATGATCAATGGCTTCCCGTTTAGCAGAACAACCCGACTATGTATGTCTCCATCCATCGGGGTCAGGTGGTATTCTTCTCTTGTTCTTCCGAATTTTTCGTAATCCAGCTTTGCCTTCACACTCTGCTTGCCATCTAGGTTCATCAGTAGTAAGGTAATTCCAGGCTGCAAGATATATAGGTATTCATACATCCAAATTAATTATATTCATCTTGTACAGAGTGGAGTATGTAATTAGGTATGATATATATTTATAGACACTCACAGATTTCTTTGCACAATGAGCATATGCAAGAATATTCTCTGTCCCTTTATAGATGAATTCTGTTGACAGAACATTTTTTCCCATCAAACGGTGCCAAAGAAGCGCACTGCAAGAAGCCAAAAGATATACTTTAATTGGTTAGCTCTTAAGTAATTTAACATTGAATAACAAAAAGTTTTTTGTATTCATTGTATATGTAGATAGAAAAACCTGTAGTAATCCGGGTTTGGAATGAAGGTGTCGGTGTCGAGTAACCCATAGTTACCACCGACTAATGTCTGTCTACAAAATGTTTTGGTGTTATAAGTTGATGCTAGGCCAAGCATATTCAAATACCTATTGATCATTCATCACCATCAACAATACTTCTCGTTAGCTACATAAAAATAGAGATGCATGTTGCAATTTTGGGGAAAAAAAAAATTAAGAACAAAACTAATAAGCTTTCGGATCAATAATTAGAACAATGAATTTGATTTTGGGTTATTTTAGGACAAATTAGACCAAAATTCCAAAATCTTGATCAGTGCATTTAACCCTCAAATTTCCGCATTTTCTAATAATTCATTCGATCCATGCTCAAATCGAGTTTGACTATCTATAACTGAATTCGATAAATTAATTTGAGGTTTTGCTACGGCCCGAGTAAATTAGTGTTTTGGCATTTATAAAAAAAAAAAAAAAAGAATGCTTCATCCACCAAAACACTAGTTCCCTACTTAATTAAGGCATAACATAACCCTAAATCAACTTTACGGATTAGTGTTCGATTCTAAGTCGATATTGAGAGATAATCAAACGAACTTTTCAAATGACGAGGAACTCATTACATGATGACCCAAATTTATATGCATTTCTTTAAATTGGTTTGAAGGATTTTTGTACAACTCATTTTCATCAACATCATGACCAGCTCATCGCCAAAATCCATCATGACCACTCAAAGCTCATCCTAAATTAGATTTATCTCAAAACTGAATCAAAATATATGTTTCCTACACCAAAACATTTATCTCCTCAAAACATAAACATTAATTTTTCAAATTCAATTCGATTTAATCTCAATTTTAGCAAAAATCAGATGGAATTTTCGGAAAGCTCGAATTGGAATTTAACCCTCAAAAGGTTAGTTATTTAATAATAAATCCTGAAGTGCATGCCCGGGTTGATTAATGACCAAAAAATATTAATTGTTCTAAATTTGCAATTTTCTACTACGCATACAAAGCTGCATGTGGCCTTACCAGAAACTATAGACAAAAGCATTACAGACTCCGTCTTTCCCACTTTTGAATGCTCCTCCAGCTTCATCAATCCAAGTAACTATGGGGCTTTGAGCTGTCTTGAGAACGTTTTGGAGATTTATGAATGTCTCAATTGTTTCATTATGATAAGATAAGTTGAGAATCTTATCTTCAAGATCATCATCATTTCCTACCATAAAATGTATGAATTGCAATATGGATCAGATTCTGCATCAAGTAATAAATAAATATAAATTCCTTAATTGACTAATTGTTTGCACCTGAGCCCAAATTATATATATGGTGAGAGAGGACACGCAGATATCCTGGTGTGTTTTCTACGTAATCTCCAAACCAACTGTTTTCAAAAAATCCTCCAGGGGCCATTATACTCGGCTGGAAATCAATATCCTCGTGAATTTCTTTCAGTGACTTATACAGAATCTTCGTGTCTTCGGAGTACGGAATTGCAGGAACTTTTATAAATAGAGTCATGCCTCCTAATTCGTTTCCTGATCATGAAAATGTATAAAATGAGCTTCTCGCAATCTCTCTTTCTGAACAACATCCTATTAAAACTACTATATATACCTAGTTAGAACTAATTATTTTTCTTAGGCGTAAATGAAAAAAAAATCAACCACTTTTTAAGGAATTGCAAATTTATACCCATTTTTCAATAATTGCAGAAACAAAATATCACAACTTTTGTTCACTGTTGCAATTTAGACCACTTTTGAATTTCCGGCAACCAGAGTCCACGTGTCTTGCAAACATGTCACATTGGACATATCATTTCCAACCAAAAAAGATTTGAAAATCAAATTGTAAAATAAAATCATCACATTTTCTAAAGTTGCAATTTAATCTCAACCTTTCAAAAATTAGTAAAAAAAAAGGCCACATATTTCGTTTTGCAATTCGAATTTATTCTTTGGTTTTTAAATGCTTTGGTTATGACAATTTTACCCATTATCTTTTCGGGCTGACAATTTTAATCTTTTATCTTTTGAAAATTTGGAAATTTGACCAAATCCAACCTGAACAGTCAAATCGGACTTAATTTGCATGTGATTAGCACGTGATAATGATATATAGAAAACTCGAAAAGTTATGGACAAAATTGCCAAAAACAGATAAGTTAATGGGTAAAATTGCCAAAACAGATAAGTTATTAGACAAAAATAGTATGAAAATTAGGGTGCAAATGCTAATCACATGTTTTTCAGGCTGAATTTGGGTTAAATTTTTGAATTTACAAAAACATAAAGGGTAAAATCGTATGTTCGAAAAAGATAATGGATAAAAGTGGTGGAATTGAAAAATGAATGAGTTAAAAAAACAATTAACTATATGTAGTTATGATTTTTCTTACCAAGTGCCCAACCATATATTTTATAGCCCTTCTTGAGAGTGTATTTTATAAGTGATTCTGCATTGGAGGGATCCCAAACACCAGCTGCAGTTGCAATGCCATCTTTCATTTGTATTGTTTTGCCATTTAGAGCATTCAGTCCAAAAGTAGCTATAGCCCTGATTAATTTGGCCAAACATAAAAACATGACAGTGAGTTTTAAATTAAAAATCAGCTCTTTAAAGTCTTTTGATAAAAGATTTAAGTGTCTGCTGATTAACCCTGTTTCATTAAGGAATGCATTGACTTCATCCCATTTGTCCAAGGGCAAGCATGCCTCTGTGAAATCTAATAACTGATTGGTGTCATGAACGAATGTCGAATCGCAAGGTTCGTCCCGTTTGGTTTGATAAATCAATCTATCTTGCAAAGTGCCACCCAATCTCAACCTTAGAGGTGCAAATGCTGCATCATGGAAAAGATTTGCTCCAACTAAATTTTATTATCCTGCAAAAAAGAAGGGAACAAAAAGACTCAACTTGCAAATAAATAATACCTTTCACCGCGTTCTTGAGGATATCATTATTGAAGTCCTGAACAAAACAAGGTGACATAAATGACTACTTCAATATAATCTTGTAAGAACTATATAAAGTTAAGTACTAGGAATATCAAAACATACCACATTAAGGATCGAAGAAGAGCCCCAGGCACATTTTCCAAAATCACACTTGGTAGAAGGCCACAAGTCAATGTTGGCACAGACGAAATTCTCATTAGTCGTAGCAATGGGGATTAAGCCATCAATGGAAACAGTGCCTTCATGTGTATGCCATGCATTCACACCATAGAAGAAGCTTAGGGAAAAACACAGCACAGACAATATCGAAGCACACCGGCCCATAGAAGTCATTTTTACAACTTCAGTTTTATGACTAACTGCATGCTACCTTCTAATATATAGAGTAAATTATTTTTTGAGTAGGTCTCCTTTACACCAGGTGCACGGATCTCCTTTCTAATATATAGAGTTAATTAATTTTTTGTGTAGGGTCTCCTGTACACCAAGTGCACAGATTTGAGATCCGTGCACTCAAGCCCGACCGCGGGCTGGGTTGCCGGCCCAGCCCCACGCCTCTTTGTTATTTCGTGTGTTTTGGTCGTAACCTTCATGTTATGTTAGTGTGACATTCATTTCTAGATTTCATGCTCTTAGTTCAAAACTATTGAACTAAAATAACATGAAACTAGAAAACAATGTTAGTCATACATTTATGTTATGTTAGACTAACATTTATGTTATGTTAGTGTGGCTTTAATGAAAGTCAAACTAACATAACATGAATGTCACTTTAACATAACATGAAGGTATGACTACTTGAAAAAAAGTTTTGTGGGTTTGAGCGCACCCACCAGACGCGTGGGAGTACGTTAGGGCGCATGAAAACGTGTGGAGTGGCTTGACCCGGATGCATGGATCTAGGATGATCCATGCATCAGTTGCACAAAAGTTTTTGTCTTACTTTTTTAACCTATTAACTAGTGATTTTACCTTTTATCTTCTGAAAATTCAGAAATTTGACCTAAATTCAGCACAAATAGCCGAATCGGGCTAAATTTGCACGTGATTAGCACATGCACCATAGTTTTCACACAAATTTTGTCCAGTAATTTATATGTTTTGTTAATTTTACCCATTAACTTATTTAATTTGACAATTTTGTCATTTCGAGTTTTCAATTCTTATATGGTGTCACGCGCTAATCAAATGTGAATTAAGTCTAATTTGCCTATTCAAGCTGAATTTGGGTCTTTTCCGATTTTTAAAAGATAAAAAATAAAATTGTTAGCCCGAAAAGATAATTGCTAAAATTTCCGAACCAAAACGTTAAATTGATAAAAAATAATAATTAATTCTAACATATACACCATAACTTTGAGTTAGGTAGCAGTCGAGTGCACGTGAAGTTTGGTGCTACCAAACTTTTTTTTTTTCCTCCGTTTATTGCCTCATTAAAGGTTAATAATTTTTTCTTTTTTGAAACAGTTTCTTTCCCTCCCTAAAATATAAGATACCTGTTTAAAATTAATAAACTTCTTTTTAGACTTAAATTCTGTAGAATTTTTTAGCGAAATCTAGTGCAAGGAAGAATGGGTACTACTTTAGATCTGCCATGTGGAATGCATGATCCATTCGTCCAAAATAGAAGCACTTTATTTTAAACCTAAATTCTCTTGAAGAATTGTACACTACATAGCTAGTATAAGAATGAAGTTGCTCCAGTAATTCATAATCACTTGCGGAACAAAATGATATTTTTTAACCATACTTTGCAATTCATGTTTTAGTTAAAATTAGATATCGTTATTTATTTTCGTCTTACCTCGTCAACTAACTGGGACCCTCAAAATTTATGTTGTACCACCCTCTCTCGTAGTAATCACCACTACAAAAAAGCTTACTAGCGACAAGAAGATTATGCATTAGCAAATGTGTACTGTGAGTACTGAGCAATTGATTATGCATTAACAAATGTGTGCTAGTATTATGTTATGATTTAATGTATAGATTTTGATGAGACAAAACATGTAATAGATAGGATCTATTAGCCTTGTACTTAGGATTTATTATGTAAAACTTGAAGTATAAGTCAATGTTATTGCATGAAGCTGGAAGTCACTTCAGGGAGCTTGCAGGTTATTATGAGTATGGAAGAGCTATAGCAAGCAAGGAAGGTTACTACAACAAGCTAGCCGAGCCTACTGCATACATCAGCAAGCTAACTACACCAAAAGACAATGCACCTACGAAAACCGTTATTTCAACTCAAATGCTCTCTGAGTTAGCAGTAGGAACAATCAAGCGAGGACCAATCAAAAGATGACACCTGGAGGAATCTAAAGGACAAAGGACAAAGCTACAGAGAATGAAGACGCAATGGCAATGATGTACCAGAATTTGTAGAAAATCTTGTACGAGCCAATCAGAGGACACCTCACTGCAAGGGGAACTACCTCCTTCAATGGACAGAATTTCCTACGCCTATAAATAGATGAATAGTGCACTTGAAACAACTAACGAAACTATTGAGATCACAAAGCAATTCCGAGCATTCAAAGTTTTCAAGCATACAACAACTTATAAAGTTTCAATCACTCAATCTATATAGCAGCAAGCCAGCTACCTGATATACTCAACTGTTTCAGTGTTTGCTGTCCCCATAGTTAAAAAAAACCTTTTATTTTATCTTATAGATTGTTTTAGGAGTCTCTTAGCAGAGGGTAGTTCCTGCTAAGTGGTTGTTCACTTTTGTTAAGGAGTAGAAGTCCTTTGTGGGCTGTTAGTTTTGGTCACTGCAGTAACCTGTGTGGAAGGTTGCTAGTTCTTGTCAGGGTGGTGATTGTATTACTTGAGTCTTTGTAAATTAGTCTACCTTTAATAAAGTTCCTCCTGATTAAAGGAGTAACGTAGTGGGATTACTCCACCCTCGAACCACAATATATCTGTTGTGTTTTAGCTTACTGTGTCGTGCCTATCTATCTGTCATAAAAGCTGTAAAGAACATTGTATAGATTTTGATGAAGACAAAACATGTAATAGTTAGGGCCTAGGATCCTATATACTTAGTTTCTGTTGTAATCTCTTAGACTAGGATCAGGAGGCTTGAAGATCAAAGTTAAAGCTTGAAGATGGATGAAGACCTTGCTGCATGAAAAAGAATTAAATATGAATAAGTATAGGTCACCGTGGTAGATTGTTAGAAGGACACTGGAAGGACACTGCAAGAGGATGCTACTCTGACAAGTAAGGTGGCTGAATGAAAGACAAGTAAGCATCAGCAACCTCTCCAGAGACAGTTACCTCGAACTGAGCGTGCTAGGTTTACGTTAGGCACATCAAAAAGTCAACCAATATATCAAAAGGTGCCACGTAATGAAGGAAAAAGGAGGTCAAGACGACTGTCAGACTGGGAACGGTGATTGCAGCAACAGAGGTGTACGATCTCAACAATCTCGTACGGGCCAACCAGAAAAGGCCACGTCGCCCCATGCATGCTGCGAAGAAGGATGCTCACTCCAATTGGCATTTCTCATCACCTATAAATAGTAGAAGAACTAGACTTGAAAGCTACCTTAAACTCTTGCAATCAAACCACTCAAGCTATCTAAACGCACAATCTTTCAATCTTTAGAAGTTTCAAGTCTAGTCTATAGCAGGAAGCATACTCTATTTTAGAGAGCTATCTATTCTAAGCTTGCAGCCTGTGTTGTTGAAGAAAACACCTTATTTATTTTCAATAGACTGTAGGAGTTACTTGATCGGAGGCTGTTCCTGATCAAGTATTTTCGTTCTTAGTAGAAGAACAAGAGCTCTGTGTGGGCTAGTTGAGTTTGGTCACTGTGCAGTAACGCTGTGTGGGATTGACTGGCAGTTCTTGTTAGGTTTAGGTTGTATAAGCGAGGCTTTTGTAAACCAACCATTTTTACTTAACAAAGTTCCTCCTTGTGAAGGAGTAGAGAGGATGTAGAAGGAATACTCCACTATTGAACCTCCATATATCTTTGTGTTAAGCTTTCTGTTTTAAGCTTACTACTGCTCTTATATATATATATATATATATATATATATATCTTGCTTAACTGTTTAACTTGCTATATCTCTTTCATAAGCATCCTAACTATTTTCAGAAAATAAGCACCATTTTCAAAGGAATTTCCGCTGTGCATAAAACTTGTTTTAACTAAGTTCACAAGGTAATTGCTCAATGCAGTAACCTCAGGATCAGTAAGCTTACTAGCTGTAAGGAACATTGTGTAGATTTTGATGAAAGACAAAACATGTAATAGACTAGGGCCTAGGATTCTATTTATTTAGATTCAGTTGTAAAATCTCTAATTATAGGATCAGGAGGCTTGAAGATCAAGACTGGATCATGAAGACCTTGCTGCATAAAACCGTAAAAATGATTTGAATATACATCTCTGCAGCAGACTGCTTGAAAAAGATACTGGATGCTCATTGCACAAGTATGTTGAGCCTGCTAACTGTGTAGAAGACAAAATAAGCTGAAGCTAACTGAATGACCAGGAAGCATCAGCAACTTATTAAGCAGCAGTTACCTCGAAATTCATGTAAGAGGTTTATGTTAGGCACAACCGCATTTTCAACCAATCAAGTGATGCCACGTATTAAAAGCAAAAAGGTAGTCTGAAGAAATGACAAACTGGGTATGGCGATTGCAGCAACAGATATGTACAATCTCAACAACCATTGTACGAACAAATCAGAAGATGTCACGTTACTCTATGCAAGCTACGAAGAAGGCTCTCTCTCTCTAACGGATAAAAATCCTTATAGCCTATAAATACTGGAAAAACTAGACTTGAAGAGCACTTGAAACAGAAAACCTGAAACTCTTACAATCAAAACACTCAGACGCAAAACACTTACAAATCTTTAGAAGTTTCAAGTCCAGTCTAGCAGCAAGCTATCTTTAGCTTAGAGAGCTCATCGTCCCAAAGCTTGCTGCCTGTGTTGTTAAAGAAATCTTTTATTATCTTTAGACTGTTTAGGAGTTGCTTGATTGGAGGCTGTTTCTGATCAAGTATTTACGTTCTTAGTAGAAGTATAAGAGTTCTGTGTGGGCTAGTTAAGTTTGGTCACCATGCAGTAACCCTGTGTGGGAGAGACTGACAGTTCTTGTTAGGTTTAGGTTGTCTAAACGAGGCTTGTGTAAATCAACCGTTTGACCTAACAAAGTTCCTCCTTGAGAAGGAGTAAAGAGGACGTAGAGGGATTACTCCACCCTTGAACCTCTATAAACCGCTGTTTTTATTTTTATATTGCTTTCTGCTGATCTTATTCTCATTGTTCCTTATCTGCTTTTATTCTCTGCATATCTCTCATAAGCTATCAACGGTTTAAGAAAAGAAGCTTTGGTTTAAAAGTATTTCCATTGTGCATAAAACTCATCTGCTTAAAGCTCACTCAAGGTAACTGCTCAAGCAGTAACCTTCAGGACAGTAGGCTTTTTAGCAAACTACCTGAGTGACTTATTATGTTTGCTTTAGAAGAAAAATTTGCAAATTGAGTAGGCTTATTCATCCCCCCCCCCTAAGCCTACTACCACTTGGGACCAACAAGTGGTATCAGAGCGGGTTGGATTAAACGTCTGATCTAATTGATCAATCCCTGATCCCTGCTTCTGAAAATTCTATTTGTTTTAGAATTCATAAGCATACCAAGTCGTGGACTCTCATAAAGTGCCTATGTTTTCCATTGAAGAATATGATGATTGGAAAATTCGCATGTAGACACATCTGTTGGCCATGCAAGATGAGATGTGGTATGTCATTACTGAAGGACCACCAAGGATCACAAAAGTAAACCCATTATTTGGCAGGGCTGTTGATGAAACGACTGATAGACAAGAAGATGCAGGAGCCACCCCACATCCAGCTGTTCTGGAAAAACCTAGAGAAGAATGGACTGTTGACGAGAGGAGGTGAGCAAACCTTGACAATATAACAAAGAACGCACTATTCCTCACTCTCGACAAAGTAACCTTCAGCAAGGTGAAAACTTACAGAACTGCTAAAGAAATCTGGGAAATGCTTGAGCAAATATGTGAAGGCACCGAGCTCACAAAGGAAAACAAAGTTTCCACAGCCACTCAGAAGTTCGAACTATTTGAGATGATACCTGGAAAAACCCTAGAACAAATGGATCTAAGGTTTATAGCCATTATCAATAAGCTTGAGTCTCTGGACAAGATCTACACTCAGAAGGAGAAAAACATGAAGGTGTTGAGGGCCCTTCCTGCTGAGTGGGATAGCAAAACAACAGCCATGAGAGTGTCCATGGATTTAAAATCTATGAGCACATTCAATCTCTTCTCAGACCGCAAAGCCTTTGAGTTCGACATAAACAGAAGAAAGATGGAAACTGAAGGAAGCAACTCAAAGGTTACTGCACTAATTGCAAAACAACCTCAGAAAGCTAGGATGTCTAAAGATCAGACAGCCACCTTGGAGGCCACTGCAGAAGAAGATATGACACTACTCCTAAAGAAATTTCAAAAGTTCATAAGAAGGAACTCACGAACAGAAGACTTCAGGAAGAAGCGAAGTGATACTGGATCCAGTGGGCAGCCACCTCAGTCAAATATCAAAGCTACTGACTTGTGCTACAACTGCAGGAAGCCAGATCACTATGCAAGGGAGTGCCCACATCCAGAAGTCCACCGATATCCAGAGGATGAACGAAAGTAAGACATGAGAGAAAAAGACAAGAGTGCTAGAGGCTAAGGGCGCTGATCGGTGAGGTAGAAACATCTTAGACAGCTACACCTAAGAAGGCATCCAAGAAAGAAGAGTCAACCACTAACAGTGATTCGGAGGGATTCATCCTTAAATGAAGAAGCTCTAATCTGCCTCATGGCTAAAAACGAAAGATTCAGAGGATGAGGTAATATATCTTAACCCTCCTATTCAAATTGACGAAAGGCTGAACATGATTTGTGCTTTCAAACAAATCATGAGTGACTTTGAGCAGATTACCTCAACTCATGAGGAGCTAAAGCTAGAAAATATAAAGCTTAAGAGAGAGCATGCTTCGCTAGAAAGGCTACTTGCATAGAAAATAAAAAAGCCAAGCATGCAGTGACCTCAAAGCTGAAGTCAGTAAGCTCAATCTGCAAGTCACTAAGCTGATATACGAAAAGAAGGTTCTCACAGAAACTATCAATACCTTCAATAAATCCTCTAAAGACTTGGATGCTATGTTAAAAATCCAAAGAAGTCTAAAGGATCATGCTGGCATAGACTATTGTGGAGAAACTTCTACTTCAAGAGCCAGCACCTCAAAGACACCTACATTTGTGTCTACAGTCATTCCCCATCAAAATGAATTACCTAACTTAGAGGGAACTGCAAGTAGAAGTGCAGGAAGCCTTGATGTAAAGGGAAAGAGACCGCTTTCAAGTATCTACGGCAATAAACCTATCAGAAACTGGCTCTAGGGACCTAAGTATGCTGGAAGCAGGAATCATAGAAAGCAGTCGAGAAATAGCAAAATGTCTCATACTCCCCATTTGCCACAAACATATATGTCTAAAGCTGATGGAACCTATGTTCCTAGGTGGCAGAAGAAGAAAAACACCTGTACACAAACACACATGCAATATTCCAAAGATACTGGTAAAATTTCAGGAACCAACAAGAATTATAACAAAAAGATTGTTATAAAGCAAGTATGGGTTCCTAAGAGGAAAACAGAAACTAACAAGAAAGGACCCGTACTTGTATGGGTACCTAAAAGAAGTGATTTTTCTTTGATTGCAAGAACTAATGACAGGAAGCAGCAAGGAAATATGGTACATCGACAGTGGCTGCTCAAGACACATGACAGGGAACCAGAAGAGCCTTATCAACTTGAAAGCTTCCAAAGGACCTAAAGTTATATTTGGAGACAACTCCAATGGAATCATTAAGGGCACTGGTGACCTAATTAGAGGAAATATCTACATCAAAGAAGTATCTCATGTAAAAGGCTTGAAATACAATCTTCTGAGCATAAGTCAATTATATGACAAAGGCTACTGTGTGGAGTTTAATCTCAACAAGTGCCTAATCAAGGACAACAGGACTCAGGAAGTCAAACTCACTGGAACAAGGAAAGGAAACATCTATGTTGCTGATTAGGACTCAACAACTACTGATTACTCTCCCTGTGTTGACTATTTTCACATCTTTGGATGCAGGTGCTTCATGCTTAACAATGGAAAGGAGCACCTCAAGACCTTCGATGCCAAATCAGATGAAGGGGTATTCCTAGGGTACTCATCGGTAAGTAAAGCCTTCAGAGTCTTCAACAAGAAAACACTTGTTGTAGAAGAATCTGTATATGTGGTCTTTAATGAACCACATTACAGTAGGCTTATAGAACAAAGTATCCAGAGGAAGCTCTACAAGATACCACTGGGTTTAAGCCATGCAAGAAGAGTTGAATGGATTTGAGAAGAACCAAGTTTGGTACCTGGTTCCCAGACCTACTTAGGAGTTATTGGAACTAAGTGGGTATTAAGATAAGCTAGATGAAGAAGGACAAGTTGTAAGTAACAAGGCTAGGCTAGTGCAAAGGGATACTTCCAGAAGAGGGCATTGATTTTGATGAAAACTTTTGCTCCAGTAGCCAGACTTGAAACGATCAGAATCTTTCTAGCTTACGCAGCACCACAAGAATCTCAGGGTGTATCAAATGGATGTAAAGAGCGCTTTCTTAAATGGAATACTGGTTAGAAGAAGTTTATGTTGAACAGCTACCCGGTTTCGAAGAAAATGCTGATAGATTGATGTATAGATTGAGAAAGCTCTTTATGGACTGAAGCAGCGCCACGAGCATGGTAAGACACTTTGTCAAAATATCTGCTAGATAATGGATTCAAGAAGGGCACTGTGGATAAAACCCTATTTAGAATTCAGGATGAAGATAACATCCTGCTTGTCCAGATCTATGTGGATGACATCATCTTTGGATCAACCAACAAAGAACTATACAAAAAGTTCTCCAACCTAATGCAATCCAAGTTGTGAAATGAGTATGATGGGAGAATAAGTTTTTTCTTTGATTGCAAGTCAGATAGCTTGATCAAAGAACCTCATAAATCAGATGAAGTATACAAATGAGTTGATAAAGAAGTTTGGAATGGAGTACTCCAGTACAGTAAACATTCGATACCAATGATAGGAAGCCTGGATAAAGATGGAGAAGAAAAAGCAGTTGACATCACTAAATATAGAAGATTAATTGGGTCACTGTTTTACCTTTACTGTAAGCAGGCCAGACATTATGTTTGCAGTTGGAATGTGTGCGAGATATCAAGTCGCTCTAAGGAGTCCCACCTCACAGTGGCTAAGAGGAATAATCAGATACCTAAAGGGAACCCAAGAAGTATGCTTATGGTATCCTAAAGTAGGAGGAATCAAATTGATTAGGGATACTGATTCTGATTTTGCAGGTTGCAAAATTGATAAGAAGAACACCAGCTGAACTTGCCAAATACTGGGGAATCACCTAGTATCCTGGTTCTGTAGGAAGCAAACTTTACTAGCCACCTCCGAAGCTGAATATGTTGTTGCAGGAAGCTGTTGTGCCACAAATCTTATGGATTCAGCAACAGATTCGAGATTACGACATCGTCGAAAAAGGATACTCCGATCAGGTGTGACAACACAAGTGCAATATCAATTACCCACAATCCTGTTTTTCACTCAAGAACAAAGCACATCGATATTTGTCACCACTTCATCAGAGATCATGTGGAGAAGAAGGATATCTCACTGGAAAAGACTCACACTGATCAGCAGTTAGTTGACATATTCACAAAACCTTTTTGTGAATCAATATTTTCTTATTTAAGAAACGAATTGTATATTATTAAATTAAGCTAACTCTCTTTAATAAAATTATGTTAAGTGTCTTACAGCTTAGGGGGAAGCCAAGACGACCTGAAGAAATACTAAATTTCTAAAGCTCAAAAAGAGTCCAGAAAGGACACTGAGAGAGGATCCTGCCAAAGGTTACTGATGTAGGTAGCTGACAGAGCTCACTATACGACACATCAACACATGTCACCTGGAAAAATAATCATCACAAAGGAACCCACGAAGCGTATGATCATAAGAAACTGCCAATCCCAAGACGTGGCGTATCAAATCAGGGCAAGTTACCCAATAAAAGGTGGCGATTTTTTCAAATAAGTCCCTCAAGATCTTTGAAAAGTCAAAAATCGAATCAGCGCATTAAATGCCAGGAACCTCAACCGCAGGATGATAAACCGTTCAAATCCTGAGTAGATCTGAGCCGTTGATCAAAACACAGGAAGTTTTCTGTAATTAAAATCTTTTGCGCTCTTATATTCTTAAACACTCAACGTTCTCTGTAAGCAAGTAACCTAGCAATCTTCTTGTGATCTATATCTAACTCTTTGCAGAAACTCCTTTTTCCTTTTTTTTTACTCAAAATGGTACCTAAGAACTCTCAAGTTATGGACAGTCGTCTCGTTGACAAGAAGGTCCTTTTGAAGGCCATCAAAGATGAAGGTCACACCATAGTTCTTATGCAGATGATCCTGAACAACCTTCACCAGTCCAGAGTGTGGGGTTTCTGCTCGCACTACAGAGAACCCTACTGCGAGGACCTTGTAAGGAACTTCTATACCAATGCAGAAGTATCTAAGGACAAGACAAAAATCGTGTCCAAACTAGGAAAGAAGACGATCGAAATCATTGCTAGTCTCCTAGGAAGGATCTTTCAGCTTTCTACTGAAGGGATGGATAACAGTGACTTGGCCACCTACGGAGAGGAGATGGTGGAAGAATACTGGAAGAGATTCACAGGCTCCGAAGACCTGTTGACACTGAATAAGAGCTATAACAAAAAGCTCTTCCAGGTGGAGTATCAGATGCTCCATGACATCTCCTGCCACATCATTGACAACCACTTTAATTCTTTTGACAAATGTACCAACCTCAGGTACAGGATGATGATGGCTCTAATGGAGGCTGAGGAGATAAACTGGGCAGAGTATGTCTTCACCAGGCTCAAGGAAGAGGTGGAGAAGAAAGTGGGAAAGCCAACTTATGGACTTGTGATCAACACCATTTTATGGTATGTTGGTCACGACCTGTCAAAGAGTAAGCCCATTCAAAAGGGCAAGTTCATAGGGTATGGCAGAATTTTTTCCAAGAAAGGAACTAAAGTCTCCCCGGTAACCAGGAAGGTTACTGAGGTGAAAGAGAAGGAGACTCAAAGAGAAGCAGTGCAAGAAAGCACGTCGGAGGGGGAAGCTTCGGCGGCTACTGCTTCTCCACCTAGGCAGGAGAAGCAGGAAATGAGTGTAAAGGTAAGGGTGAAACAAGCAATGAAGAGGAAGCTGAGAATTTCTGAGGAGGAAGCATCGCCATCACCTATGTTGATGCTCCCTGCTCCCTCAAGCAAGGATAAGGATACTGAATCAGAGATTCAGACCCCTGAGCAGGCAGAGATGGTTGTACGGAAAGTCATTGCTCAGCTCCAAGAGCAGTTAAGAATGGAAGTTGAGGAGAGAGCTGAGGACTCTAACCCTGAAGTAGTCTTGGACACAGCCAAAATGAAAATAGAGTTTGAGAAACAGTGGGAAAGGTTCATAACATGGTGGAATTACCGGCACCTTTCAGCCCAGATATGTTTCAGTGGAGAGAGCTATATGCAGAGGAAGATTGGGCACTGAACTGGGCAGAAGTGTCTGATATTAGGGAGGAATAAGTGTTGGACACAAGATTCTTGAAAGGTCTGCAGAGGAGAAAGTGGAGAGACTTTCAAGAAAACTATGAAGCAGAAATGAAATTGGCTGCTATTGCAGAAAAGAAGAAGCAAGCTGCACCGCTTGAACTGCCCCCACCTTCCCCAAGGACGATAAAGGGAAAGAAGCCTATCGAGCAGCCTGATTTCTACAAGGATGATGTTATCCTGATGGCAGCTGCTGATCAGGTCACTGCTGGTGATGACGTGGGTTCACTAAAACACAAGCAGAAGCGTTCGGAGTAGATGAAGCGGAAGAGAGGATGCTAAAACAGGCCTTAGATACCAGTCTGGTGGAAACAAGGATGAGGCATAAGGCCCTGCCCATGCAACCAGATGAAGGTTTCTCTATTGGAGCAACATCTATTGAACAACCTTTAACTGTTCCACCAATCAGTCAGAGGATTCCCTCACCACCCGCATCAAAAGATGAATCTAGCGGGGCATTCAGTCAGCTAGTGGATATAGTGATCTTGCCAGAAGAGGAGGACGCAAGATCAGATATAGTAGGAGAAGTTCCTGCCCTTGAAGATACTCCTACCACTACGGGAAAGGCTGAGGCGCCGATGATGGAGCTGCCAACGTCTCTGGAGGCTAAAAAGTTGGATGTTCTTGCGGTTGTTGCGGCTCTTGAAGAAACACTTAAAACAACAATCGTTGAAGAAGGGACCTCGGTGCCAGAACTCTCTGTTGATGAGGCACCCATGGAGGCCGATAAGACGGCTGAGGAAATTACACTAATGGAGATGGAGGGTGTAATCTCTGAAGATCCTGCGAATCGTGGAGAGACGGTTGTAGAGGAGGCTGCAACAGAATAGACTGCTAACATAGAGCCTACTGTTGATAAGATTCCAGCAGAACACACTGCTCAGAATGAGCCTACTGCTGAAGAGGTTGCTCCTAAAGAGCCTACTGTTGAGGAGATCTCTCTGCAAGAGAATTCGATGAAACAGATACAAGTTGAGAAGGCGCCGGTGGAAGAAGGGCCTTCTTGTGTACAGACCTGGAAGGGAGATGTCCCTTAGGATGCTGTTGATATGGCTGATGATGAGGAAACATCAGCAGATAAGGAGGACGATCTTGAAAACTGGATATCTAGTCCCTTCAACAGTGATGATGGTGCACCCAGTGAAAAGGGTGCAATCGGAGCCGAACAATCCAATTTGCAAACTTCTTCTCTTTCTGTATAGGATGCCGCAGACAAATCCATTGATGATGTGTTTCAAGCAGTGGAAAAGGTTGGCAAATCTCTGACAAGCCGTCTGATGAGAGCTGAGGCCAAAAAGGATAGGTTTAAGGCTTCATTTCTAATTGGTACTCTCAATGCATCATTGGCAAAGCTTCAGACAACTATCAACTCCATGAAAAAGTCCACTGAACTTGTTGAGGCAATCAAGATCATGAACGAAAAGCTTAACTCCCAAGGGAACAGGCTAATAGAAATTGAGTTGGAGCAACAATTTGTGACCATTTCACTCGAAAAGATCAACAACTCTCAGTTTGAACAGAAACAAACTTTAGAGGATCATACTGACCTTTTAACAAGTATGCATTCAATGATAAAGTTTGGAGTAGGTTCGACCTTTGATGATAACAAAAAGGGGAAAGAGGCAACTAAGACGATCGAGCAGAGAAGACAGCAGAATCCTTCATCTTGTAGACAACTAACAATCATGTCTAAGAAGGATTCAGGAGGCGATGGAGGAGGCCATGTAGGAAGCTCTAGAGGACACCAAGATAGCAGTTCATCTAAGAGAAAATCAGAAGCTATCTCAGGAGTACATCCTGGTCTTCGCAGATGAGTGGAAGAAAGGAAATAAAAGAGGAGGAGAGTTGAAGATATATTCAAAGCGTCAGACGCTCAGATTGCGGATATGGCGAAGAAAAGCCTCTCACGTCTTTACCTCCCTCAGAAGCAACCTGACCTGGAAGCTCTTGCTGCAGAAGAAAAGAATGCACCATTTCACTTTGCATCTTCTTGGATGGAAGTCCAGACTCTAGGAGTCCCAGATTCCAAGTATGGGAGCTTCCTGAAATCGATCTGCCTACCACTCATTGTCCATCCTTTTTGCAGATCAACACCTTCAAACAAGCAGAATACTTGAAGTACTATATCAAGTTATGCAAGGAGTCCACGCTTATCAAAGGTAAAACTCATCGTGAAGGGCTCCAATGCTTCAAGGACCTTGCTAGCAGAGGCGTACTTCTAATCCAAATGAAGCTAAAAGGCATAATGAATAGAGTGGAAATCATTCCTTTCTGTGAAGATTTCTGGTTTAAGGTACGATGAGACCTCTGAGATAAAAAGGTTGTTGGAACCAACTTACCAAGAGTCTATCCTCAACTAGTGGAAGGGTTCGAGGAATGAAAGAAAAAGAGCCTCCTGGTTAAAGATACCGTAAACCTTCCTGCTTCTTGCTCATATATATCTCTATCTACAACAATCTACTTTTCATATGCTTTTTCGGATATATTGATTGCTTGCTTGTATTGATCCTATGCTCTGATACCTCTATGATTTATTAACTCAATAAAAGTATCTGTTTTGATATGAAAAAGCTCACTACTTGTGAACTTATACTGAAACTTATGATCTGATATCTTACTGCTACATATATATCTTGATGATCTGTCTATAAGCTTATTTTCTTATATAAGATCTGATAAAGTCTTCGATCTTCTTAAAGGAAGTTTTGTCATCATAAAAAATGGGGAAATTATAAGGAACATTGAGTAGATTTTTATGAAAGACAAAACGTGTAACAAACTAAGGTCTAGGATCCTATGTATTTAGATTCAGTTGTAAAATCTCTAATTATAGGATCAAGAGGCTTGAAGATCAAGACTGGAGCATGAAGACCTTGCTGCATAAAACTGTAAAAATGATTTGAATATACATCTCTGCAGCAGACTGCTTGAAAAAGATACTAGATGCTCACTGCACAAGGATGTTGAGCCTGCTAACTGTGTAGAAGACAAAGTAAGCTAAAGCTAACTGAATGACCAGGAAGCATCAGCAACCTGTTAAGCAGCAATTACCTCGTAATTCGTGTACGAGGTTTACGTTAGGCACGACCGCATTTTCAACCAATCAAGCGATGCCACGTATCAAAAGTAAAAAGGTAGTATGAAGAAATGACAGACTGGGTATGGTGATTGCAGCAATAGATACGTACAATCTCAACAACCATTGTACGAACAAATCAGAAAATGTCACGTTACTCTATGCAAGCTACGAAGAAGGCTCTCTCTCTCTCTAACAGACAAAAATCCTTATAGCCTATAAATACTTGAAGAACTGGACTTGAAGAGCACTTGAAACAGAAAACCTAAAACTCTTGCAATCAAAGCACTCAAACGCAAAACACTTACAAATCTTTAGAAGTTTCAAGTCCAGTCTAGCAGCAAGCTATCATTAGCTTAGAGAGCTCATCGTCCCAAAGCTTGCTGTCTGTGTTGTTGAAGAAATATTTTCTTATCTTTAGACTGTTTAGGAGTTGCTTGATCGGAGGCTGTTCCTGATCAAGTATTTATGTTCTTAGTAAAAGAACAAGAGCTCTGTGTGGGCTAGTTGACTTTGGTCACTGTACAGTAACCCTGTGTGAGAGAGACTGACAGTTCTTGTTGGGTTTAGGTTGTCTAAGCGAGGCTTGTGTAAATCAACCATTTGACCTAACAAAGTTCTTCCTTGAGAAGGAGTAGAGAGGACGTAGAGGGATTACTCCACCCTTGAACCTCTATAAACCGTTGTGTTTATTTTTATACTGCTTTCTGCTGATCTTATTCTCGTTGTTGCTTATCTTCTTTTATTATCTGCATATCTCTCATAAGCATATCAACGGTTTTCAGAAAAGAATCTTTCGTTTAAAAGTATTTTCGCTGTGCATAAAACTCATCTTGCTTAAAGCTCAAGCAATAACCTTCAGGAGAGTAAGCCCTTTAGCAAACTGCCTGAGTGACTTATTTTGTCTGCTTTAGAAGAAAATTTTGAAAATTGAGTAGGCTTATTTACCCCCCTCCCTCTAAGCCTACTTCCACTTGGGACCAACACTAGATACCTGCCTGTGTGACTTAAACAATCTTTTTGAAAGAAAAGTTTGAAAATTTGAGAAGGCTTATTCAACTCCCCTCCCCCCTCTAAGCCTACTACCACTTGGGACCAACAAGTGGTATCAAAGCAGGTTGGATTCAACATCCGATCTAACTGATCAATCCATGATCCCTGCTTTTTTAAAACTAACATCTGCATTTGTCTTCATACATACTAAGAATGGATTCTCATAAAGTGCCCATGTTTTCTATTGAAGAATATGATGATTGGAAGATACGTATGCAGGCACATCCGTCGGCGATGCACGACGAAATGTGGTACGTTATAACTGATAGACCACCAAAGATCACAAAGGTGAACCCTCTGTTCACCAAAGCTATTGATGCCACTGTAGAAGGACAGTCAGATGCAGGCAGATATAAATTGGTGTTGTCATCTTTTACACTTGAAAGGTGGTGATTATATTAGAACACTAGATGAAACATTATTATAAAATAAAGAATCCTGATTGTGTATTAAATTACGTGATTAATTTTAGAGTGACACTTGTGTGCCCCAGGGCCACAGTGCCCCCAAATTAATCATCATATGGTGTTAAATATATACTATTCAGGTATCACATGTATACTCTTATATACATATGATACCTGTAGAATATATTTATAACACCAAGAAACATAACACCTATAAAGCATATATATATATCACCTGAAGAACATGTATATAACACCTAGATTTGTGCTCCTATGTGCCTAGGGGTATATAAGTTTTTATGTTAATTTTATGTAAAATGTATGTCCACTTAATACAACATACCTTGCTAAGTCAAACTTTACTCAACAAACATATTTTTTTGTCGTGGAAATAACTAGAAATCAATCAAGAAAAGCAACAACACAATGAGAAGATATCGAGAAAAATTCATTTTACGTCCATTTAAAACGCTATTGTCCGTTTTACGTCCACTTATTTTAAGGGTTTTACATTTAGTCTAATTAATTTCAAAATCGATCAATTTTGATCCATTAGCCGTCGGAAATCGAATTTCCGGTCAGTTTACCGGTAATTGAATCTCAATCGCCCCCAATTTTTTTTTTCTGATGTGTCATCTTGGAGCACATGTGGCAACACCATTTAACCCCTCCACCACCACTCGCACCCGCCACTCTCACCGCCTATCCCCATGCTCTCTATCCCACTCTGTAATCACATCACCACCACTACCACCCATCTCACTACCTTCTTTCTATCGGTGGCGCCCTCCATAGTCTACCGTAGATCGATACCGGGAGGCTCCTTAGCAGGTGGCGGTGGAGGGGTTTTTGGACAACCAATCGACAGTCCACAAGCATAAAGGGGAAGCGGCGGCGGCAAAGGGGGAGCCACGACTTGCCGTCAATTTGGGTTTCATCGTGGAAAAGAGGCGGAGAACGGCTCTCTTCGAGCCCAATTCGATGGCCGTGCCATCGAAGAAGGTATTCCGCTGGTGATGAGTGGCGATATGATTTTGAGAGGAACTTCTGATGGGAGGCTTTGTTTGGCAATCAAAACTTCACCTCAATCTCCATGAGAAATCTTGAGAACAAATTCATGTTGTTTGATTGATCTTGATTTGGGTGTTTATCAAGAGAGACCGATGCGATGGGACTTGGAGGAGGGATCGAGGGAAGAGTGATCGAAATGGTGGAGGAGAGAGGGGCGACAGTGGAGGAGGTGCCGGAAGTGGTGTCTGTATGTGGTTGGTCTGTGTCTGTGTGTGGAGTCGCGGCCGCGTCGCTTGTCGGAAGTGGTGGTGGTTGGTTGAGAAGGTGCTGGGTGGAGTCGTCAGCATAGTTGCCGATGAAGACTATGGAAGAAGACGAGACATGGAGATGGCAGATCCGTTTTCAATATTTTTTTTTCACTATTAATTATTTTATATCATATTGTTGAAATTAAATATCAATTTAAGAAATGTCATGTGTACTCCGTAAGCCACATCAGCACAATACACCTGAAAATTCAAAATTGGGGGCGATTAAATCTCAATCGCCCCCAAAGAACAAAAAATGGTCGATTTTGAAATTATATTGACTAAAATTGAAACCCTAAAAATAAGTGGACGTAAAACGGACAGTAGCGTTTTAATGGACGTAAAATGAATTATTCCTAGAAGATATCACATAAAATAACAAATCAAGAAATGAAAATAAACACAAGAACAAACACACCGATTTAGAGTGGTTCGGCTCGGGTCCATTTTACGAGCCTACGTCCACTATGGATTTTCATGAGAAACACTTTTATTCAGTCACTGAAACGATCCAAGAATAAATTACAAAAACCCACTCAAGAACCACTAGTTTAAACTGTGACTAACACTCTACTTTCTCGCACTTGAACTTTCTCTCTTATCACTAACTCTCTAAACTTGCAGAATGTAAATTAAACTACTATATAGGGGCTATTTATGGAAACAAGAATCACGAGATTTCATCAAGTATTGCGCGAGATATCGCGCCTAAAATTCGGCTACTCGAAACCAATCGCAATAGACTCAGCCCAGCACATTTTCTTGAAAACTGCACCTCAACCACTTTAACTAACTTGAAATCGCATTTCCAGAAGCGCGCTTTTATAAGTGTAACGCGACTCTTCCTTGCCTTAGCCAAAAATGTGAAAATTTGAGCTCACACTTTACAAATCTCCACCTTGAGCTCAAATGACTAAGGCTACTCTTGCTTCAAGTAACCTTGCCAAAAATTCCTCCACTCAATCCGATCAACCTCAGACAGAGTTCAAACTTTGCTATAGATAATGCCTTGGTAATAACATCAGCTGAGTTCTTCTTGGTGTGAATTTTCTTCACATTAATAGCTCCATCTTCAATGACATCTCTTATGAAATAAAGCTTGATGTCAATGTGTTTAGTTCGTTCATGGTATCCTTGATTTTCAGACAAGTGAATTGCACTTTGGTTATCACAATATACACTTACACTTCTCTAAATTATTCCAAATTCCTCTAGAATTCCTTGAAGCTACATAGCTTCTTTGATTGCTTCTGTCAAACCTATAAATTCAGATTCTGTAGTGGATAAAGCTACCACAGGTTGATGAACTGCTCTCCAACTTATTGTTGTGTCAAAGAGTGTAAACACATATCCGGTAAAAGATTTTCTTGTATCAAGATTAGCAGTACAGTCTGCATCTACAAAACGTTGAGTGGTGTCTCTATTTGATCACCACTTTTGAACTTCAGACCATGATCCTTTGTAGCTATCAAATATCTCATTAGCCACTTTGTTGCCTCCCAATGAGATAGGATTAAGGAACTTCCGACCACTTAGTTGCAACCTGATTTAGGATTAAGGTGCTTCTATCTTTACTTCTGAAGATATCCATGTCAAGCATCCTTTTTGCTTCACCCAAATCCTTCATCTCAAACTCAGCTTTGAGCATAGCTTTTACTTCTTCAATTCCTTTCATGGAATTTGCTGCAATCAACATATCATCTACATATAACATGTAGTAGATAGATACACTGTTCAGCTGCACCTTAATTTGAAGTATACACATCAATCATGCTTGCTTCTTTTGAAATTAAGTGAGATCTTGTATTCATCAAACCTGTTATACCACCTTCTTGGACTCTGCTTCAATCCATACAAGGATTTCTTGTGCAAGCACACTTTAGATTCACTGTTTTCAACATGAAGTCCTTCCATTATGCTCATGCAAATCTGCTTGTCCAATTCACCATGAAAAAAAGCTATTGTTACATCCATCTGATGTAATTCAAGATTATACTGAGCTACAATTGCCAACAAGATTCTAATGGAACAATGCTTCACAACTGGAGAAAAAATCTCATCATAATCCACTCCTTCTCTCTGTGTAAAGCATCTAGCCACTAGCCTGACATTATATCTTATCCTCCCACCTTTTGTAGCTTCAATCTTTTTTTTATAAATCCACTTTCAGCTTACTAACTTTTACCCATTTGGTTTATCAACTATTTGCCATGTGTTATTCTTTTCATTGTCACCATCCATTTGTCTTTCTCTTCACAACATACTGTTTCTTTGTAGTTGCTTGGTTCCTGACATTCAATTGACAAAACAACAAATAAAGCATATGAAGAAATACTTATATTTCAATATTGTTTTAAAGGTTGATGACTCTTCTTTCTCTGTCTCTGGTTAGTTGGTAGTTTCTTAGCTCTCATTCTTCTCTTCTTCTTCTGAATCTGAATTAGGATGACCTTTTTGAGCTTGAATCTGATTGAACTTGCTGGATATTTCTCTGAGACTCCACCTCAAATTGAGCTACTTCTAACTACATAGTTAATTGGAATCTTTGCTTGCACACCTGCACTGTTAGTGTCACTAGAAGCAGGAGTTTTATAAGGTATGATAAGTTCATTACATGTCACATCTCTGCTAATAATGCACTTCTGATTTCCAGGCTATAAGCACAAGAGTTTATAACCTTTCACTCCTTTTGGATACCCTCAAGAATAGGCATTTCAAAGCTCTTGGTTCCAGCTTATCTTGTCTTATGTGTGCATAGGCTAGAGATCCAAAAACTCTAAGGTTGCTGTAATCTGATGGAGTACCTCTCCACATCTCTTCTGGTGTCTTGCAATCAAGAGCAGTGGAGGGTGATCTATTGATCAAGTACACAGCTGTATCGGCTGTTTCACCCCAAAAATTCTTACTCAATCCTGAGCTTGACAAGATACATCTCACTTTTTCCAATATAGTCTAGTTCATCCTCTCTGCCAAACCATTTTGCTGATGAGTTCTAAGTACTGTCTTATGCCTAATTATTCTATTTGATTTGGAAAAATTATTGAACTCTTCAGACACAAATTCCAATCCATTATCAGTTGTCAAGCATTTCACTTTCTTTCCAGCTGATTTTCCACTTCATTGATCCACTCTTTGAACTTTGATAGAGCTTCATCCTTTGTTTCAGGATTTAAATCCAAACCTTTCTGGAGTAATCATCTAACATTGTCATATAATACCTGCCACCACTTCTTGTTTGAGTCATTGGAAGCTCCCAAATATCAGAATGCACATAGTCTAATATGCCTCTTGTAGTATGCTTTGCAGTAGTGAACTTAATCCTCTTAGCCTTGTTAAGCACACAATGATCACAAAACTTCAAGTGTGATATCTTGTCTCCAAAGAGCAGTTTTTTTTTTTTGCCAACTCCTGTAGGCCTCTTTCATTGATATGAGCTAGTCTTTGGTGCCACAATTCAATGTTATCCACCTCAGTAACAGCCTCAACTTCACCTACCACTGTATTTCGTTACAAGAAATATAACTCATTCATTTTGATCCCTTTCATGAAAGTGAGAGAACCCTTTGAAACTTTGAGGACTCCTCCTTCACAGTGGAACTTTAAACCAGTAGAATCAAGCATGCCAAGGGAGATGAGGTTCCTTTTTAATTAATTCTAGGACATACCTCACATTACTGAGAATTCTGCACACACCATCATACATTTTCAGTGTGATTGATCCAATCCCTCTCACCCTGCAAGTTTGATCATTCCCAATAAGTACTGCACCCTCATTTTGATACCTCAGATCCTTGAACCATTCCTTTATTGGACTCATATGAAATGAACAACTTGAATCAAGCAACCAATCCTTGCTTATAGTCTGAGTAGTGATAGGCTAGGACTTCACCTGATTCATAAACTGAGTAAACTTCTGGTGCCTTTACATATTTGTTGGCTTGATTGTTAGGTGGAGGTGTAGTTCCATCTTTTGATTGCTTAAGTTTCTTCCACTTGAGATAGTTCTTCTTAATGTGGCCTGGTTTATGTCAGTGAAAACATCTCTTGCCTTCAACATCACTCTAATAGGTCTCATCTTTAGACTTCTTGGGAGTTCCAGGCTTTCCACCTTTCTTAACTACCCTTCTTTTTGGTTTGTCTGACCATTAATCCTTCACCAGTAGATTCCTGAGATGCAGTGGAGTTCTTGGAGAGTTCCTTTGACTTAAGAGCAGTTTGAACCTCTTCTAAGGTTTGCACTTTGCCTTCCATAAAGTATGGAATCCTTGAAGTTTTCATAAGCTTTAGGCAGTGAGCTTTGCATCATCAAGGCTTTATCTTCTTCTGCTAGTTCCACATTCAAATTCTCAAGATCATCCTAGATCTTATTGAATTCATCCATTTGATCAATCAGAGACTTTTTATCCACCACTTTAAAGGTATAAAGTTTCTGCTTCAAATACAAACGGTTAGCTAAAGATTTGACAAGATAGAGTAATTCTAACCTGTCCTAAATGCCTTTTGTAGTGGTTTCTCTTGCCACTTCTTCTCTTAGTGCCTTGTCTCCTAAACTCAAGATCAGAGTGTTATGTGCTCGTTCCATTATTAAACTTCGTTCATTCTCTGGCATAGCTTCAGGAATTACTTCTGCTCCCTTCAAAGCATCAGCCACACCTTGTTGCACCAGCAAGGCTTTGATCTTGATTATCCACAAACTGAACTCCACATAAAAACGTGTTGAAGCCATGGTTGATCGTCCTTCCCACAGATGATGCCAATTGTCGTGGAAATAATCAGAAATCAATCAAGAAAAGCAACAAAACAATGATAAGATATCACATAAAATGACAAATCAAGAAATAAAACTAAACACAAGAACAAACACACCGATTTAGAGTGGTTCGGCTAGGGTCCACTTGAGCCTACGTACAATATGGAATGATGAACACTTTTATTCAATCACTGAAACGATCCAAGAACATATTACAAAAACCCACTCAAGTACCACTCAGTCTAAATTGTGACTAACACTCTACTTTCTCGCACTAGAACCTTCTCTCTCTGATTACTAACTCTCTAAACTTACAGAATGCAAATTAAACTGCTATACAAGAGCTATTTATAGAAACAAGAATCATGAGATTTCATCAAGTATCGCGCGAGATATCGCGCCTGAAAGTCGACTACTCGAAACCGATCGCAACAGACTCAGCCCAGCACATTTTCTTGAAAACTGCACCTCAACCGCTTTAACTAACTTGAAATTGCATTTCCAGAAGCGTGCTTTTATAAGTGTAACGCGACTTCTCCTTGCCTAAGCAAAAAATGTGAAAATTTGAGCTCACTCTTTACATTTTTAAATTGCTTCTACACATCTTATATAATGCCTAATACCGCCTCCAACAAATTAAACGAACAAATGATTGAAAACAAAAAAATCATGACCAATTGATCAAAACATAAAGATTACAAGAACATGAACTTATCTCTCACGCAAAACCCTAAACTGCGCTTCAAAATTTCAGAGACTTAAACTCAATCCAATCTTGCGTGTCAAACTGAATGAAACTGGAGCCTACTTATACGCCTCGCTGTGAGGAAATCACAGCAACTTGAATCTTGAGAAATGGATCTAAATGAACTCACAATTGTAATTGAAACATTGTAGCTCGAACTACCCTTCTACACACAAGAATAAACAGCAATCGTTCGATCACCCTTGATGAGATCAACGGCTCAGATCTGCTCCGACTCAACTGACATACCCAACTTGAAATCGTGCTTCACAAATGCGACTTTATAAGTGCAAGTACAATTTCTCTCATACTTACAAAATTTGGAAAATGCATGGCTATTCTTATCAGATACACTATAAGGATAGAAAACTTGAAAACGTTTACGGACAAAATTGTCAAAATAAATAAGTTAATAGGTAAAATTGCCGAACAAATAAGTTACTGGGTGAAAATACTTTGAAAACTAGGCTGCGCATGCTAATCACATACGAATTTAGCCCGTTTCGGTTGTTCAATCTAAATTTGAGCTAATTATTTTTTTAACCCATTAAATTTTAGGTTTTGAAAATTTTACCCATTATCTTTTTGGGCTAGGATTTTATGCTTTATCTTTTGAAAATTCAGAAATTTGACCCAAATTCAGCTCGAACTGCCGAATCGAGCTAAATTCACACGTGACTAGCACATGCACCTTAGTAACTTATTTGTTTTGGCAATCTATCAATTAACTTATTTGTTTTAACAATTTTGTCCATTACCTTTTTCAGTTTTTTGTCCTTATAGGGTGTCACGTGCCAATCACATGCGAATTAAGGCCGATTTGGTTGTTCGAGCTGAATTTGGATCAAATTTCTGACTTTTTAAAAGATAAATGATAAAATCACCAGCTCAAAAATATAATGGGTTAAATTGCCGAAACAAAAAATTAATGGGTAAAAAAAATAATTAACTCTCTAAATTTGGGTTAAATTTTAAAATTTTCAGATTATTATAAAGTATTCGTGTTAGATTTTCCAACATTGATTTATTTTTTCTTTTTAAATCTTATCCTAAATCAATTGATTTTATTTGTTTGTTGAGAATATTCTTAATAAAGTGCAGTATGATTTATCTCTCTTCAGAGTTGATTTAAAACTCCAGTGTTTTGCTTTAGTTAAATAACTCTTTAACAAACTTTCCCATTTTAGAGAAAGTAGTTCATATTCTTTGTGTGTTTGTTTGATAGGATTTGATATGATTGGATATGAGATATTTACTGTGCAGTAGTGCAAGATAGAAGATATATTTCAAATTTTGATCCTATATGTTTCAAATTTTTCTAATTTCAATCAATTTTGAATGGATGGCTAGGGGAAATTTTACGTGACATTGACGATTTTTATCAATTCCGACCAAATTGGACTGCAGTTGGAAAAAAATTGAAACATATGAGACCAAATTGAACAATAGAATCAAAATTGGAAAAAATAAAAACATACAAGACCAAAATTGAAAAACATATACTTGATTGTTTAAAAATGGAAAGGGTTATATATAGAGGACCGGAATTGACATAATCCCTTTTATTTTTATATTTCAATTCCTTTGCGTGTATAACACGATGTTTGTTTATTCAAAATAATTCATTTAATCAAAAGAATTGTTTGTTTGATGAAACTAATAATCTATTGATATTTACCGATAGTGTCTCGATATTCCACCAATTATTACTAATATCCCATTAATACCTACCAATATTTTCCTTACATTTTAGCAATTTTTCAACAATTTGTACCATGAAGCAACTATTATAGAAATAGAAACTGATATATATTGATATTTTACTGATATTTTGATTAAATTTCCGTTCTATAAAGGTTTTGTGAAAGAAAAAAATACCGTAGAAATATAATTATGACCCTTTGTTTTATATGGGTGATGTGATAAAATGGAAATAATCAGCAATATTTCAGTATATTTCATCAATTGTGATGAGAAATCAATCGGGAGTTAATTATTTATCTCATCATGTAGGGATACTTTAGATAGATTTTAATTCATTCAATTGGGTCGACCTAACTCGAATCCGTGTTTTTTTTTTTTTTTGCTTCAGGTGTTGGGACTTTTATGTTGTTATATTATGTTGTATTGGTGTGAACTTTATATACAAATATCATGACCATATCTACTACTTAAAAAAATAAGAAGAATTTCAGTATTTTGGATCTCACATACATTTATGAGGTATTATTCATAGCTTTACATGATGTTAATCGACCTTAATACATAAATGTATGACTATGTTAATATTAAATTATAAGTAATATTATATAAATGTATAAGTAACATCAACATAAATGTCAACATACTTGCACATAAAATTCATACTAGTATAACATAAAGTTATAATATAAATATACAGGTCAACATCTAAAGCGAAAAAAATATGAAATAAAAGTATTACATCAGTATATTTGTACATAAGTATCATACTATATAATATAAATGTCAACATCTAAGTGAAAAATAAATTTAAAAAAATGCTAAAGGATTGACCGGAGCCGAACCGAATTATACAGTGCCCCAGTACACTGGTGAAGTCACTCTAATATTTGTTGTTTTTCTTTTTTAATATTTATATTTTCATAAGGAATCTGTAATATCATCATTTTTTGTGTGATAAGAATATGCATGAGATGTGGGAACATTGCTTTAAACGTGACTCTACTTTTACAATAATTTTGAATTTTATTCATAGAAACCTGAAGTCATGGACGGTTGCATACATTTAATTAAAACTTGTGTGGTACAGCAGCGTCCTATGTCAGCACATGGGCTTTGCAAGTATCGTGGCAATTCTTTTGTATAAGAAATACAAAAGATCAAATAAAGCAAAGCCAGGTTTCACACTTCCTATCAGGTTTTTCACATGCACAGAAATTAATTAGTGGCTCCAGGCAAGTGAACAAACTAAATACAACTTCTGGAATTATCTTTGAAATAAAATGATCTTTATTTACTTTTAACATTCCACATTCCATCTCTGTAGTTAAAGTTTTGAAATAGAATCTTTTCCTTTTCACATTTAGAGTAACTCGCCTACGAAACAGGTTCATGGATCTGAAACTGGTCAGATTCGGGTCGCCTGACCCGCTTCTCTCTCTCTTTTTTTTTATTCACGTTTGGTTTTTGAATTTTGATCCCTACCATTACGTTATGTTAGATCTACTTTTACGTTATGTTAAACCTACATTTCTACCCAAATCATTACATTTTCTTTTTTGCACCTGATTTTTGAATTTTGACACATATCATTACGTTATGTTAAGACATACTTTTACATTATGAAACTTACCTTTCTGTCCAAACTTCATACCTTAAGCTTGAAAAAAAACCCTAGTTTTGACACATTTTTACATGTACCATTACGTTATATTGCACATACA
>CM016723.1:43789026-43905506 GCA_005771605.1 Scutellaria baicalensis
TCACATATCAATAGGTTATGTTAGACATACATTTACGTTATGTTAGATATACATTTAAGCTATGTTAAACATAGCAGTTCTGCCCATATTTCATACCTTGTCTTTTTTGGGTTTGATTTTTGAATTTGGTACATACCACCACGTTATGTTAGACATACATTTACGTTGTGTTAGACATACCTTTATTTATACTTAGACATACCTTTGTATATAGTTAGACATACATTTGTATATGTTAGATATACCTTTGTATATAGTTAGATCTACTTACATAAGATATGTTTAACATAACACAAAGATTGGTCTAACTATACACAAAGATAGGTCTATTAGAGCGAATTTTGGGTGAGCCTCAGCGCGAGTGTTCAGGCTTGTGGGAGCGCGTGCAGGAGAGTGGGAGGCACGTGGAAGCACGTTTTGGGCGCGTGAACGGGTCGACCCGGTTGCACGGATCCCAGATCTGTGCAACCAACGCATAAAAGTTTTTGCCAAGATTAATATGTATTTTAAACAGAAAAATATTTGATATTTTCGGTGACAAATATTAACAAACGGATATATATATATATATATTTTATAATTACAATTGCGGATGAGGGGACAGGAACTTGAGACCTTACTCAGAAAGAGAGATGTACATGCCACTAGGCTAAGCCTATGGGTACAACAAACAAATATTTTTATAAACTCAGAAAATTAAAGG
This sequence comes from Scutellaria baicalensis, assembly GCA_005771605.1. NCBI lineage: Eukaryota > Viridiplantae > Streptophyta > Magnoliopsida > Lamiales > Lamiaceae > Scutellaria > Scutellaria baicalensis. The sequence goes on from CM016723.1 coordinate 43,789,730, forward strand.
ATAATGTCATGATTATGGCGACTTGTTCTTGAGGTGGTGATGAAGCTCCATCAATGGCGGATGGTTGACTTTGACCGCCCTGGTTTTGGTCTTTGCATAAGCTTTCCATTATGTTAATTTCTCTCTTGTTTTTAGGGTTTGGAACAGTGAGGATGTTGATGAAGAGGATGATAATACCAATTTATTTGGTTAATTAATATGACAAATATTAATCACATCATAATACAGTCAGGATCCTCGGGATTTTTATGTTTTTTGTTCGGATGATAAATAGGAAAAGAGTACACATCAGAAATTTAAAATAAGTCAACCTTTCTGGAAGTTGAAAAATAATAGTAGATGATAAGATGAATCAGTTGGATGAGACTTGAGAGCAACATATGTATTTTGGTGAAGGAAAATATATATTCTTTTTTTCTGAGAAAAGGAAAATATTGTTATTATTATGAAAATGTTGATCAGAATCAATTGGGCAGATTAGTCCATCCAACCAAATTCGGTTTACTATTATTATTATTATTATTATTATGATGGGCAGATTAGTCCATCCAACCGAATTCGGTTTACTATTATTATTATTATTATTATGATGGGCAGATTAGTCCATCCAACCGAATTCGGTTTACTACTACCACTACTACCACTACTACAACTACCACTACTACAACTATCACTACCACTACCACCACCACCACCACCACCACCACCACTACCACCACTACCACTACTACTACTACTACTATTATTATTATTTATGTTATATTAATATCTGGAAAGGATTTATTTCTATAATTCGGTACTACTACTACTACTACTACTACTATTATTATTATTATTTATGTTATATTAATATCTGGAAAGGATTTATTTCTATAATTCGGTTCGTTAAATACTAATTATACATGTACTACTACTATTATTATTATTTATGTTATATTAATATCTGGAAAGGATTTATTTCTATAATTCGGTACTACTACTACTACTACTATTATTATTTATGTTATATTAATATCTGGAAAGGATTTATTTCTATAATTCGGTTCGTTAAATACTAATTATACATGCTGTAATTGGAAGCATTTCAGTAAAGGATATTTCAATGAATTTGGCTTAAAACCTATGTAGTTATATTTTAACTAGTTGAAGTGTTCTCTTATCCTATTTGACCACTGACCAATTCTGTAGTTTTATTTCATCAGATTGCTTCACAAAAAATGCAGAGTTTCCAAGAAAGCAACTGAAAAAGATGAATAATAGGAGAGAATGATGATAATATATAATATGAATATTAATATTAATGATAGGTGTTTGCAACTTGCAAGTGAAGAACAAACCCAATTTCAACTTCTCTTCCATTATCAATATGCCCCACCTATCTTAACCTTTTCTTTCAATATTATCAACTTTTCCACTGATTTGGATTGAATAATGAAATAAAATAAAATAGAATGCTTTATATATATGACCCCTTTGGGTGTAACTTATGTACACGTTAGAAAACAATCAAATTCCAACAAAAATTCCAACGGAAATAATAACCGTTGGAATTTCCAACAGAATTTCCAACGGAATTTCCAACGGAATTCAACGCTGTTGGAAATTCTGTTGGAAATTCTGTTGGAATTTTTATAATTTCCAATAGAATTTCCAACAGAATTCAACGCCGTTGGAAATTCCGTTGGAATAGTGTTGGATTTTTTTTTGTGATTGTATATTTCAACAAAAAAGTACCGTTGGAATCGTTTTTCCGTTGGAATTTCCGTCGGAATTTAAATTCCAACGCCCCTTTTTCCGACGGTCCACTTCCGTTGGAATTTTCGTTGGAATGAAGAATTCCAACAGAATTTTGCAAAATTCCAACTGTATTTCACAAAATTCCAACGGAATTGTTCTGTTGGAATTTGAGTGATTTCTAGTAGTGACTCATGTGTACAAAGTGTCTCAAGCAGTGCAGTGCAATGAAGATGAAATTCAATGACTATTTTACGCTTTCAAAAAAGAATTTCAAAGTATCAGACAAGACAAATATGTGCTAAATATGTGATAATATACATGATATCTTCACCAATGTTCTCGCTTTGAATTCTTGACAATGATATGTAGGCAACTTTATCCTTGACAATATATAGGGTAAAGTGCAAATCGCATCTACAATCTAGGGGAGCATATATATTAGATCTCATAGAGATTGAGTCTATTGATTTAATCCCATAATTTAAAAAAGTTAATAATTGAGGACATTTCGAATTTTTGTTCTCTCTTTTTGGGGAATTTAAGGACATTAGTCTAGTTTTTGGGGAATTTAAGGACATTAGTCTAGCTAGCTTCGAGGATGTAGCAGAATGGTGTTGATTTGATAGAATACTAGTCAAGTGACCCCTTAAATTTTGTTTATTTGGAACTAAATAATTAAAATCAGTAGAGAATTTAAAAATATCCGACCACTAAAAGTATAGAAACATCTAAAACTTAATTACCAAATTACAAATAAATAAATAAAAATCCGGTAAATGATATATATTTTTTTGTAGAATTAATCACATTTGATTCCATAATTTTTTATTTTTTTACAATTAATCTCATAACTATTTATTTTTTTAATTTAGTTCTGTAACTTAAATAATTGCTCGATTTTGGTCTCAATGTTGTTGGAAATTTCAAATTTGGTCTGAAAATTGTCATGTGACATCCAATTTAGGGGTTTCCGATGAGAAATAATAATGTGGCATGAGATATATTGTAATTATTACTATAGGTCCAAATATTAAAACAAAATCAAGAAGAGGAAAATAAATACGTTGGTCCCAAGTGGTAGAAGGTTTAGAGTGGGTGAATAAACCTTCTCAAAATTTTTATAATTTTTCTCCAAAAATTGTAAGTTCCTGCATTGAGCAGGAAGCTTTAGAGCTTGCTGCCTCAGAATAGAGTTTACTGTTTTTTTAGCAGTAAGCTTAGGAACTTAAAGAGTTTATGCACAATGGAAAATACTTAGAAAATATGGAGTTTTCTGAAAGATGGTTCAATGCAGTATGCAACAGGTAGATATGGAGTAAGTTTAAAGATGGAAAACAGAGCAAAGAACACAACAAGATATATAGTGGTTCGAGAGTGGAGTAATCCCTTTACGTCCACTCTACTCCTTTCACACAGGATGAACTTTCTTAATGGTTGATTGATTTACAAAGACTCAACTAATACAATCACACCCTAACAAGAACTACCAGGCTCCCAAACAGGTTACTGCAGTGAAAAAAAAAAAACGAACAGCCCACACAAGACTCTTAACTCTTCCTTTAAGAGTGAAAACACTTAGCAGGAACTAGCTTCTGCCAAGAGACTCCTAAACAATCTATGTAAAGAGAAGAAATGTTTTTTCTTCAACTTTGGACTGCAGCAAGTTTCTGTAGAGGTAGCTTAGGTAGCTGGATTGCTTGCTGCTATAGATTGAGTGACTGAAACTTATAGGTTCTGAATGATTGAAAGATTGCAAATTTGCCTTAGAGCTCATGAGTTTTCATTAGTTGTTTCAGTTGCACTCATTATTAATTTATAGGCATGAGAGAAATTTGCCCGTTGAAGGAGGCAACTCCCTGATCAGTGAGGTATCCAGCTTTGATTGGCTCATACTGATTCTCTGTTCATTCTGGTACACCGTTACACTAGCCTTTTCATTCTCTGCAAGATCGTCCTTTTGTCCTTTTTATTCTTCCAGGTGTCATCTTCTGATAGGCTCCTCCTTGATCCTTCTGGCAAATCATGGCACTGAATTAGAGATAACCGTTTTGGACGAGGTTGCTAAGATGTCACTTAGTGAAGCTAGCTTGCTGTATGCAGTAGACTTTTGACTGCTTGCTATAGTGACCTTTCTTAGCTTGCTGAATTTCTGTTTGCAATCTTCATAGCTTCCTGTAGTGACCTCTGTTCTTCATGCAGCATCCTTGACTTAAACTTTTACATAGAATATCCTAAGTACAATGTTACTACATCCTATCTATTATATATTTTGTCATCATCAAAATCTATACAGAGGTTCCTAACAAAATGTCATATCTTTATTAAATGTGTCATTATTTCTCGCTGGGAACCCCCAAATTGGATGTCACATTATAATTTTTAGGTCAAATTTGAAATTTCCAACGACATTAGGACCAAAATAGAGCAATTATATATTCAAGTTCTGGGACTAAATTTAAATAGTAAATAGTTGTGAGACTAATTGCAAAAAAGACAATAGTTATAGAACCAAATGTGATTTAATATCTATTTTTTGTACCCAAATTATACCTCATTTTCCCTTAGTTGGGTATCCTATTTTCGCAACTTACAAAATTGTTATCCAATGTTTTAAAAAATCGCACATTGGATATTTTATGTCAAGTTTCCGTCCAAACTTGACGGAACTTAATGAACCCTTTGCATTTGGAGTGAAATTTGGCCGATTTTTTTCTCCAAATTCATTCTACAACCTAATTTGTTTCTCTTCTCTTCAATCTCCAGTCAATTTGTAGCTTTATCTCCAATTTTTCGTCACCCACCATGGATTTCCAACTCGGAGGGATGAGTTTCCTCAGAGTTCACACCTCTTCAAACCCTGTGCTTTTCAACCAATTTTCTCACTTATAAGATTTATCAAACACTTTGTATGCAATTTCTTCAAGCCCTTATTTCAATTTTGATACTTCTGCAGCAAACCCTTCACGTTTAATGAGTCTCTTGTCAACAATGAACTAAGGAGATCAAATGAGAACCTTAAATATTCACACACTAGGCTTGCATCATCAATCAAATAGTAAGCTCCATCAACCAATATTTTCATCAGAAATTACAGAAAAAAGGTTATCCATGTTTTTTCATAATCATAAAGACAACAACTCCTTCTTATCAATTCAATCCACCATTGTTCAAAAACTCCAACCCATATATTTTGCTTGAGAACATGGAAATTCAAAGGAATTACTATTTAGCTACAAAACTACTAGAGATTGAAGAGAGAAAAAAACAAATTAGGGTTGTAAAATGAAATTGGAATAACATACGACCAATTTTCTCTCCTGATGCAAAGGTGTTGGTCCCAAGTGGTAGTAGACTTAGAAGGGGGGGTGAATAAGCCTACTCAAATTTTCAAACCTTTTCTTTTAAAACAAATGTTAAGTCACTCAGACAGGTAGCTATCGAGCTTACTGTCCCAGAGGTCACTGCATGAGCAGTTACCCTAGTGAACTTAATGAAAATAGAGTTTTATGCACAACGGAAATTCTTTCAAACAATGCTTCTTTTCTGAAAACCTTTTAGATGCTTATGATATGGATTTAAAATCAATAGCAAGTAAGCAGGATATTTGTATAAGATCAGCAGTAAGCTTAAACACAGAAAGCTTAACACAAGATATATAGAGATTCAACGGTGGAGTAATCTCTCTACGTCCTCTCTACTCCTTCACAAGGAGGAACTCTGTTAAGATGATGGTTTGTTTTACAAAGACACTGTATCTACAAACTTAATCCTAACAAGAACTGTCAGTTTATCCCACATAGGGTTACTGAACATTGGCCAAACTCAGCTAGCTCACACAGAGCTCTTGTTCTTCTACTAAGAACAAAAATACTTGATCAGGAACAGCCTCCGATCAAACAACTCCTAACAGTCTATGAAAAAATAAAAGTTTTTCTTTCAACAACACAGACAGCAAGCTTTGGATGAAAAGCTCTCTTAAGATAGAGTTTGTTTGCTGCTAGACTGGACTTGAAACTTTTGAAAGGATTGAAATAGTTGATCGTTTGATAGCTTGAGTGTTTGAATCGCAAGAGTTTCAGGTTTCAAGTAGATTTCAAGTCTTTGTTTTCTTCTTTTTATAGGCGATGAGAAATCTGCTCGTTGGAGTGAGCATCCTTCTTAGCAGCATGCATGGGGCGACGTGGCCTTTTCTGGTTAGTCCGTATGAAGTTGTTGAGATCGCATGCCTCTGTTGCTGCAATCGCCATACCCAGTCTGACAGTCGTTCAGACCTCCTTTTTGCTTCATTACGTGACACCTTTTGATTGGTTGACATGTGGATGTGCCTAACGTAAACTAAGTGTGCTTACTTTGAGGTAACTGTCTTTGGAGAGGTTGGTGATACTTATTTGTCTCTTATTAAGCTAGCTTACTTGTCTTTCATCCAGCCAGCCTACTTCATTTAGCCAGCCTACTCGTCTTTCATTCAACCAGCTTACTTGTCTTTCACTCAGCCACCTTACTTGTCTAAGTAGCATCCTCCTGCAGTATCTGTAACACCCCGTTTTCAAGAAAACCTGCATTGCATATTTCACAAAATTTCTTTTACCTTTTAATTGAAAATAATTCGAAGTGAACTAGTATGTTATTTAAAGTCATGATTTAAGTATTATGTTGTGCTTGATGATTTTTACATATTTTATGATCTAATGTTTCTTTCGAGATTTTAAAGTATTTTTGCAGGATTGCTTACGGAGAAAACCGAGCTTGATCTCAACTCACTTGATAATCATGGATGAAAGTAAAAAGATAAGATATATATAAGTTTAAATGAGGAAAAATGATATTAGGTTTTTATGCAACGATTATTCGTTTGTGTGCGTAAAGTGTTTGTATATAACAAAGATAGAAATATATGTATACTAACCAATATAAAATCAATAGATATTATAATATAATTATAAGAGGTGATGACTAATATGTAAAGTGAGGACTTAAGGGACGTGTGTCGCTTAGTGAGTGATGACTCACGTTATTGACATGAATAGGCCAAATGAGAAAAATAAGAAGATAAAAAGAAAAGGAGAAGGTGAAATTGAAGAAGAGAAAACGAAAAGGAAGCTAGGTACGTATTTACAAATTAATTCAAGTTATGAGTTTAGATTCTTATTATTAATTTCATTACTATCTAATTAGATCAATATCCTTGTTCATGAATTTAGTAAAGATGGAGTCAGACATGCATGCCAGATTTAGTTAAATTAATGTGATTAATAGGTCATATGTTTCTAATTAATTTCTAATGATAAAACTTATATAAAATGATAAGATATGTATTTCTAAAATTCAAGAATTCAATTAATTGTTCATATATTTATGAGGCTTAATATCTTGTGATTGGTGACAATTGTTTTCGATTAGTTTAGGTTCACTGTTGAATTAAAAGAAAAAGGTTAATTAGTTATGTTTTACTTAATTTAGATATTAATATAGCAACTTCAATGAGTAGGATTATTATTCTAGAATACTTTTAGTATGTAAGATATATTCATTCATGAGGCTATTATAAATGTTTTGCTAATTTTGCTCCATAATCTTAATTAACCGAATATTTAGAAATTATGTAAATAGATACTACATGTCATGTATTATGAAGAAAGTGTTAGTTCTTTATTAATTTATTGCAATTCCAGTTTTTCATCTTTCGAAACGAATAAATAGTAATTTAATATATACACATGGATTTGTAAGTTAATTAACTTGCTTAGACTTTAATTGATTTGTTGATGAAGAATCAAATGACGATTAAGAAAATGAATGATATTATATGAGTTTATGTATCCTTGAGAATTGGCGTGTTTAATTGATGTTGTGGTGAAATATATGGATTGCATTGAGAATGTCATTCACCATAGTATTTTGTGTTATCTTCGATTGATTGATATTACATGAGTTTATGTATCCTTGAGAATTGATACTATGGTGAAATATATGGATTGCATTGTGAATGTTATTCACGAGCATCAACACGTGCATATGCAAATGATGAAGGTAATTGCATTTTACATGCACGAAATGATTTTAAGAAGAAAAGTATTTTATGACCCCAAACCATATTTTATGTGTCATTTTAAGACTAAAATTACTAGTTAAATACCTAAAGTTTAAATTATAAGTATATTTGTTGTTTCATATGTGAATCATGTCTTAATGATTTTTATATGATAATATCAGCATCAAAACTTCATATATGAGTCTAATATATATATTCCATGATGTATAATTAATATAAATGCTTGAATTATGTGTATATAATCATGTTAATATTTTACGTTTAGGATGAAGTGTTTACATTAAATTACTAGTGATTATGCTTTAGATTAAATAATCTAATATAAAAGATCATGTTATATGACATAAGAAACTAAACGGTTAAGTGTGTCGAGTGCAGTCGAGACAACCGATGAATCCAGGAGCGATCCTCAAAACCGTCAACTTAAAGTGGGTAACTTCTAATCTCTATTATGCATTGATAATTAAATTAGTAAGTTATGTATGAAAATCTACGGCTGAAGCTCCGTAGCTATAACCGGTAGTTGCTTCACTATCGGGCGACGACCATAAGGGCCATAGTGCCTGGTCTATGAAAGCAAGGTTTAGTGGGCGAGCGACTCCCACATTCCTTTATGTTATGTATGGTCCAGGGTGAGCGTGCCCAACGGACATGTAGTATGTGCTTAATGATTTAATTACTTCAATATATATTAGAGAGTATAGTTATCCCACTGGGATCCCTTTCCGGAGGTGTCTCATGATTCTACTTTTAATATTTTCAGGTTCGGCGTATGATGACGCGGACGTGTAGCGAGCTGAACTGTCTTTCCATCACCCCTGTAATGTTAAAGTACCAAAATAATACTTACTTTCAAAACAATGCTACATTTTGATATGTAAATTATGATAGATGATGAGCCTAGACTTATATTTTGGTATAATATGTTGTTCTATTATGTTATCTCATGTAGGAGTTTGTTGAGCATTTTACCTAGAAATGTTGGTAAAACACGAGTTTTAGAAATAATTGTGTTATGTTTAAAAGAAAAAAAAGGTCCCGTGTTTTCGTTCAGTCTTCCGCTGTAAACTATCTTATGAATTCTTTAATTAGTAAGTAAGTAAAGGGTGACGGCCTGATTTCCAATTAATGGGGATCGGGGCGCCACAGTATCCTTCCAGTGACTTTCTAGCAACCTGCTGCATGACCTATGCTTATTCATATTTAATTCTTTTTCATGCAGCAAGGTCTTCATCCATGTTCAAGCTTTAACCTTGATCTTCAAGCCTCCTGATCCTAGTCTAAGAGATTACAACAGAAACTAAGTACATAGGATCCTAGGCCCTAACTATTACATGTTTTATCTTCATCAAAATCTATACAATGTTCCTTACAATTTCCCCCTTTTGATGATGACAAAAGTCCTTTATGAGGATCAAAGACCTAGCATATTTTATATATAGAAAGTAATCAACAGTAACCAACAGAAAAACAGATAGAAAGGTATCAGAGCCATAAAGACAAGTTCACAAGCAGTGAGCTTTTCAGAATATAATTTTATTTTTATTGAGTTGATAAATCAGAAAGGTATCAAAGCAGAACAAAAATAAGAAACAAGCGATACAAGAAATAAAACAGAAAAAAGTAAGCAGGAGGATAAGGACATACGGAGCTATCTTCATCTCTTCAACTAGGAGGCTCTGGGTCTTTTCTCATTGCGGGAACCTTTCCACCAGTTCAGGATGGATTCCTGGTAGGTCCGTTCTATCTTCCTCCTCATCTCTGGGGTTTCATCGTACCTTAACAAAAAATCCTCATGGAAAGGAATTACTTCCCCTTTGTTCATTCGGCTCTTTAGTCTCATTTAGATCGGAAGTACACCTCTGCTGGCAAGGTTTCTGAAGCATTGAAGTCCTTATCGGTGGGTTCTTCCTTTGATGATTATGGACTCCTTGCACAGCTTGATGTAGTATTTCAGGTACTCGACCCGTTTGTGGTTTTCAATCTGAAGATAGGAGGGATTGATGGTGGTAGGGAGGTCGATTTTAGGGAGCTGCCACTCTTGAAATCTTGAGCTTTTGACATCCGGGCTCCTATTAAGGAAAATGATTAAGGAATCCGGTGCCTCTTTTTCTGGCTCAGCCAATCCTTCAAGGTCAGGTTGCTTCTGAGGTGGATATAGTCTTGCAAGGCTTTCTTGGGCCTGCTTCACATATTCTCATCAGAAGCCATGTACATCTCCTCGACCCTTCTTCTATTTTCTTCCCTTTCATCGTGCCCTCTACATAGACCCGGATGGACTCTTGAGATAGCATCGGATTTCCACTTGGTCGATGTGCTATATGAGTATCCTTGGGTTCCTCTTCCTCCGTCTCCTCTAGTATCTTTTCTCGGCAAGATGGCGAGCTGCCTGCAGGTAGAAGATCCTGCTTTCTCTGCTCTATCCTCTTAACTGCTTCTTCCTCCTTTTTTGTTAACATCATAATCCTATACTACTCCAAACCTTATCATCGAATTCATACTGGTTAAGATGTCAGTATGATCCTCTAAGGTTTGTTTCTGTTGGAACTGAGAATCATCAATTTTCTTTAGGGAGGAAAACATGAAATTCTGTTCAAGCTCCATGTCTAGCAGCTTCTTCTCTTGTGCATTGAACTTATCATTCAAGCTCTTGATAGTGTCAACAAGGCCGGTGGATGGGTTCTGAGAACTGATAGTCACCTGAAGCTTAGCCAGAGTAGCATTGAGAGTGTCGATCAGGAAGGTAGCTTGAAAACGATCCTTCTTTGCTTCAACTCTCATTTTTCGGCTAGCCTTGGCCAGGGACTTGCCTACTTTTTCCACTGCCTTGAACACATCGTCTATCGACTTATCTTCAACATCCTGCATAGAAAGAGAAGGAGTTAGAGTATTGGATTTTTCGGCTCCGGTTGTACCCTATTCACTAGGTGCACCATCATCGCTGTCGGAAGAGGTAGTGAGCTTCTATTCTGCATGGTTAGGATCCTCTCCAACTGCCTCTTCCTCATCCGCTGCCTCTTCTTCATAATCAGCTCTCATTACTGCATCCTGAGGGATATCTCTCTTCCAGGCTTGCATCCTCCTTATTTCTTCTTTAGAAGACCTTTCCTTCTCCAAAGGCGCCTCCTCTACCTCCTTCATCTTCTTTGAAGTCTTTGTGTTAGTAGACTTTTCAACAGCAGGCTCTGTAAGAGCAGCCTGTTCTATTGCAGCCTTCTCTGCAACCTTCTCACCAAGGTTCACAGGATCCTCAGAGATTACTCCCTCCATCTCCATTGGAGTAACCTCCTCAGCCGACTTAGTTTCCTCCGTAGGTGCCTGTTTTGCAACGATTTCTGGCACGGAGGATCCTTCAACAATTGTCGCTTCTGCTTCCTGAGCAACCTGAAGCGTCTCTTCACGCACAGCAGCAACTGCAAGGACTTCCAACTTTTCAGCCTCCGGAGTAGTTGACACCTCCATCGACGAGTCAACCTGTTGCTTGGTGGCAGTAGCTTCCTCAAGTGCAGGAACCACTCCCGCGACATCGGATCCTTCTACCTCCTCATCAAGAAGAATCTTGATGTCCACTGATCGATGGTCTATTTCTAGCCTTACCGCAAGTGTACGGTGTCAACTATAGATAGGGTGAGCAAGATCGATCCCACAGAGACTAGTGAATTAGAACCTAGTTAACTACCTAATTAATTTACCTAATTTTATCTAGGTGACCGAATTGAGAGAATTAAATCTAATTAACCTATGTCCAGAAACAAATAAATGGAATCTAAATATCAAACAAGAAAATATCAAGAAAATCAAGATTCAAACAAGGATCCTAAGACAACGATTTCATTCTATTTCAATCAAGTTTACTAATCTAGCAAAAATCAACCTCAAATCCAATTATTTTATGTGAGCAATCACGATTGTAGATTAACTTCTCTCTTGAGCAACTTAACCCGTGTATCTCTACCTCGCAGTTAATAACCAACTCCAAAAAGCTCATAAGATCGTTTTCTCACCCCAATTATTTACCAATCTCTCGATCCAGGTAATTTAATTGAGTCATGCATTCCCAAATCTATAATCAGATATCATCTCGCGATCTCAATCCAATTAATTAGAGCATGCATAAATTTGGCCAGAACTCATACATGTAATAAGCACAAGGAAACATGAATAAAATATCATGGATTAGAGGAAATATTAAAACTAAATATTCAACAAGAAATCCATAGAACTACTCTCGTGTCCTAAGATCACGAGACCCCTAGCCAAAAAATCATGTTCGTAAAATAAAATAAATTACAAAACGACATGATCAAAACTAGAAATAAATCAAAGAAAAGCTTATTGAATTTGTGATCGTTGGTTGCTCCTCTTGACTATTGAATCTTAAATTCCTTACTTTCTTCCTTGCTCTCAAGATATGGATCATCCTCTTTCTCTTTGTCTCCCCTCCTTTTGTTTTGAGTCACAAAATCTCAATTTATATCTCACAATTAGATTTGGAGTAGAATTCTAGTCGAAATGGGGTCTGAAACGGCCAAACGAAACACGGCCCGGCCGGATTCAGATGACCCACCGGCCCATATTGAACATAAAAATAGAAATTTAGGGCATAAGACACGTGACCCAGGTGGGTCACCAGCGACCCGGGTCAGGTTGTGTCTTCGAATTTCACTAGTTACTCAGCTCATGCATTAATTTGGGACCCGACCTCACCCGGGTTATGACTTCCAGACTCTTTTTGACCCTTTTTGTGCTCTAATTGGACTTTGACATCTTCATAAAAGTTGTAGCTCTTAAAGTTAGATATCCAATGACACTAATTTCAGCTCAAGATCTATTTTCTACACCAAGTTATGCCCAATTTACTGGAATCCTATCAAGACGAAGATCAGGACATTCTTACACGACTTACAACTTCTTGTGATATTCTGCTTTCTTCATGGTCGAATTGAAGTAAATGTTCAATAAAAAAGTTGTAGAAATCCCTCTTAGCTTTTCAACAAGATAAGAAACATTGAATTTGGACTTCTAGAGTTCGAGATATGATTTTTCTCCCATAAGTGCACGTTATCGACTTCCTATCTCGACTCCAACTTGGCGTATAATTCCATTGGACTTCCACTTTGTGTTAAAACCTATCAAATTCCTTTCAAATCAAGCAAAAACGTGAAATCTTGAAAAGATAATGAAATCTAAATAAAATTCCACGATTGCATGCTTTTCAACACAAAATGATATGAAATTAAGCTCCAAAATGCATCAAATAACGAAGTTATCATCAATCAGTTGACTAAAGGCACCACTAGACTCATCCTGTGTCGTGGATGCTGGTGGTGGAGGCATCTTCTGACTTATCGGTTAAACTATAAGAGGTGGCTCAGTCGTCTCTATTCCAAAGGAGGATCCTTCACATGGCTAGATAGGTTGAGGCCTATGTCACATCCAGGTTTCCACAATGTTGGCATCTAAGGCTTGCTTCAGCATCCTTTCCTCCACCTCATCCAACCCGAACGCCTCCACCTACTTTTCCGTGAAGCCCAAGTCATCGCCAGCCTTAACCTGATCAACAACAACCTCCAAGATAACATCATCCTTGTAGAAATCAAGTTGCTCGATGGGCTCTTGGGGAAGGTGGGGGCAGTCCAAGAGGTTCAGCATGCTTCATCCTCTCTGCAATGGCGGCAAACCGCAACTCTGCCTCCATATTATCTTGATACTCCCTCCACTTATTCCTCTGCAGTCCCCTGAGGAAGTTGGTTTCCAACACCTTCTCCTCTTTGATATTTTCAACTTCAGCCCAATTCAGCACCCATTCCTCCTCAGCAATCAAATCTGACCACTGGAGAAGGTCCTGGAAAGGAAGGTGACTAAACTCCCACCAAGCCATGAAGCGGTCCCACAGCTTTTTGAACTCGACCTTCAACTTCGCCATGTCTAAGACCACTTCGATGTCATCATCCTCTTCTTCCACCTCCTCCTCTAAACATAACTGCTCCCTCAACTGAGCAGTGACCTTTTGTACAACTACCTTCACCTGTACAGTAGTGAGAATCTCGGACTCAACATCCTTTTCCTTGCTAGGGGAGCAGGAAGCTGTAACATCACCGTAGGTGGTGGTGATGTGGGTGCTTCATCATCAGAGATCCTCAGCTTACTTTGAACAACCTTCTTTATCCTTGGCCTCACACTTCTCATCCTTTTTTGCTGTTGAGGCGGGGAAACAGTAGTCGTCGAGGCTTCCCCCTCCGACGAGCTATCATTTTCTGGTTCTCCCTTAGTCTCCTTCTCCTGCACCTCAATAACCTTCCTGGTTATTGGAGAGACTTTGGTACCCTTCTTGGCAAATATTCTGCCATAGATTATGAACTTGCCCTTTTAAATGGGCTTACATTTTGACAGGTCACATCATATATGCCATAATATGGTATTGATGATAAGTCCATAAGTTGGCTTGCCAACCTTTTTCTCAACTTTCTCCTTCAGCCTATTGAGGACATACTCTGCCCAGTTTACTTCTTCAGCCTCCATCAACACCATCATCATTCGGTACCTGAGGTTGGTACATTTATCGAATGAACCTGATCGGTTCTCGATGATGTGACAACAGATGTCGTGGAGATCTGATACTCCACCTGAAAGAGCTTCTTGTTGCACCTCTTGTTCAGCGCCAGTAGGTCATCGGAGCCTGTGAACCTTTTCCAGTATTCTTTCACCATGTCCTCTTCATAAGTGGCTAACTCACTGCCACTCATTCCTTCTGTGGGAAGCTGGAAGATCTTCCCGAGGATCCTGGCGGTCAGCTCGAACGACTTGGACCTTACTCTAGATATTATCTTTGTCTTGTCCTTAGAGACCTCTGTGTTGGCATAAAAGAGGCTTACGAGGTCCTCACAGTATGGTTTCTTGTAGTGTGAGCAGAAACTCAACACCCTTGACTGGTGAAGATTGTTGAGTATGCTCTCGATGAGGTCAGAGTTTCTACCCTCATCTCTGATGGCCTTCTTTAGGATCGATCCACTGATGAGACGTCCATCCATAACTTGTGAGTTCTTAGGTGCCATTTCAGAGAAATGAGAGGAAGGAAGAGTGATTCTGCAAAAAGAACTGAGAGAGCACGGAGAGGTTTCTAGATTACTGTTTGCAGAAAATATTGAAAGTGAAAAATACGAGAGGTAAAGTTTTTGAATGTGCATGAGGTTCCTATTTATAGAAAAACTCTCTATGTTTTGATCAAGGGCTGAGATGAATTCTGAATGTGAACAGTTTCACATCCTGCGGCTGAGGTTCCTGGCATTTAATGCGTTGTTTCCACTTTTTTACTTTCAAACTTTTCAGGGACTAAACTGCAAAAACAACCATCTTTTGCTGGGTAACTGGTCCAAATTTGATGCACCACGTCTCGGGATTGACAGTTTCTTCAGAACGTGCACTTTTAAGGTTCCTGTGTGATGATTGTGTTTCCAGTTGGCTCATGCTGATGTGTCCTTCAATGAACTTTGTCAGCAACTTTCATCAGGGACCTTTGATAGGGACCTTCCTCAGTAACCTTTTCACAGTTCTTTTTCATCTTCCTAATTCCTTCTTTTGCGAAGCTTCCTGACTTCCCCCTAAGCTGTAGGATGCTTAATAAAAGTTCATTAGAGAGAGTTACCTCAATTTAATAATGCTCAATTCATTTCTAAGAAAGGAAAATCTTGATTCACAAAGAGGTTTTGTAAATATATCAGCTAGCTGTTGATCGGTGTGAATCTTCTCCAGTGAGATATCCTTCTTTTCCACATGGTCTCTAATGAAGTGGTGTCGAATGTCGATGTGCTTTGTTCTTGAGTGGAAGACAGGATTGTGTGTTTTGCTATTGTACTTGTGTTGTCACCGAGGATGAAAATATCGATATCGCATGTCGTATCGCAACTTTGATTTTACGGATATATCGATGGATATATCGATATCGCATATCGATATCACAAAAAATTTGAAAAAACAACGGAAATATTATTAAAATTCTGGAAATTTAATATGAAATTTTAGGGATTATTTTTACACTTCATTACATATATATTCCACTCAAAATCACATTAAAATAATATATTTAAAACTAACATATAGATAATAAGCATTATAAATACTGTTTTTTGAATGAAAACTGATAATATATTACATAATACAAGACAAAATTACTAAAATTACATCACACAATACATTAGTACCAAAAGGATGACCTATGAGGTTCAAACATAGTAGATGGAATGTCATCTTGATCCAAGCAGTACTGATACCAACTCATCACATTAGAGTACTTATTAATATAGTTATGCACATGTCATTCATAAGTTACTCTATCTCGTCCAACTGCTTCACCATGAATTTGATAGTGTACACTAATTCAATCATATTGTTGATACTCATTTTGATTTCCATACGACATTTGAGAAGGTGGGTGATGAAAAACATCTCGAGTACTCCAACCAAATTATGAACTTTCAAAGGTGTCAGCAACATATGAATCTTGAGACATATCACTATGTTCATTGCTACCCATATTCATGGAATCAAAACTGACCGAAATTCGTTCAATATCAATAAATGAACTTTCTTCTTGATTCCAAGCACGTCTTCTAATGTATTCTTTTCCAATAGCCTCTATCCCTGGACCTCATTCTCTGCTTCCATGATCCATATCTTGTGTTGCATGACTAAACTTGGGCTCACTAATGAATGGACTAAATAACACTTGTTTGAAACATAATCCTCTTAATTATATCCACCATTCCCACCATCATCATTGCCATCATCATTGTCATCATTTCCACCATCACTATTTCCACTATTTCCACCATCAGTAGAGCTATTTGATTTTGAAGTAGAAGATGTATGGCCAACTTCTTGTTGTAACACTTTATCAACATCAATGTCATAATCACAAGCCATATCATCTACTTTTGGATCAGGGTTTCCTTCATTGTCATCTAAGTGTGCTATAAATATGAATATGAAAGATTGATGTGAGAAGAGAATATATTCCTTCCACTATCAAACAAAATACATAATACAAAGTAAAAAAAAAAATCACATAGTTCAATTTTTTGAATCAAAATCCCTCATTTGATATACATGCGATATTTTACGATATATCCACGATATTTCCCAATTTCCATCCAATTTTGTACTACACTGAATCGATATCGAAATCGATATCGATATTTTGTGATATTTTACGACATATCCATGATACCCAGGAAAAAAAACATTAACACCCATTATCTGTATCGCAATATCCGTATCCGAGATATATCCGTGATATATCCATGATATTTCGTGATATTTTCATCCTTGGTTGTCACACATGATTGGAGTCTCCTTCTCAGTGATGTCGTAGTCTAGAAGTTGTTGCTGAATCTATAGAATTTGTGCACATCAACTTCCTACAACAACATATTCAGCTTCAGCGGTTGAGGTTGTTAAGGATGTTTACTTCCTATAGAACCAGGATACTAGGCGATTCCCAAGCATTTGACAGGTTCCGCTGGTACTCTTCCTATCAATTTTGCAACCTACAAAATCAAAATTAGTATACCCGATTAGTTTGATTCCTCTATCTTTAGGATACCACAAGCCTACTTCGTGGGTTCCTTTTAGGTATCTGATTATCCTCTTTGCTGCTGTTAGATGAGACTCATTGGGGGTGACTTGGTATTTTGACAGAGTGTCATACCATGCTTTAGGTGCCTGCTTGAGTCCATATAGAGCTTTTCTGAGCCTGTAGACCATCCTATCAGCGTTTTCTTCAAAGCCAGGAGGCTGTTCTATGTACACCTCCTCTACCAATATCCCATTCAGGAATGCGCTCTTAACTTTTATTTGATAGACAGTAAGATTCTTGTGTGCAGGAAGATCCTTATGGCTTCAAGTCTGGCTACTGGAGCAAAGGTTTTATCAAAATTGATTCATTCTTCCTGATAGTAACCTTTTACTACTAGCCTAACTTTGTTCCTTACAACTTGTCCCTCTTCATCTAGCTTATTTTTGAAGACCCATTTAGTTCCAATTACTCCTTGATGTGTAGGTCTAGGAACCTGGTACCAGACTTGGTTCCTCTCAAATCCATTCAGCTCCTCTTGTATAGCTTGAACCCAGTTCGTATCTTATAGAGCTTCTTCAGGATGCTTAAGTTCAGTTTGTGAGATGAAGCACGCAAACATGACTTCATGTGGATTTGATCTTCTGATCCGCACTCCAGAGGTAGAGTTTCCTATGATCAGGTCTCTGGGGTGGTCTCTGAGTCATCTCCTTCTTGCTTCATCAGCTTGCTGAGGTTGCTCTTCAGGTATGTCCAACTGTACTTCTAGCTGAATTCCTTTAGGGTTGTAAACCTCCGTTTGTACTTCAGTTGGGTTTTGATTGGTAGCTGTAGGCTGATCTTCTTGAGGTTCCTGATTATCTTCAGGTTCCTGTGTCGATGAGTATCCTAGGAATACCCCTTTATCTGATTTGGCATCTAAGGTCTTGAGGTATTCCTTCCCATTGTTGAGCACGAAGCACCTGCAACCAAATAGGTGAAAGTAAGCAATATTAGAAGAGTAACCATACCACAACTCATAAAGAGTCTTATTATGATCTTTGTTGATTAGGCATCTGTTCTATATGTAGCATGATGTGTTAGTTGCTTCTGCCCAAAATCTCTTTGGTAGCTCAGCTTTGGCTAACATCATCCTGGTAGCTTCCTTCAGGGTCTTGTTTCTTCGTTCAGCAACTCCATTCTGTTGAGGTGTTCAGGCCGCTGAGTATTCATGCTTAATTCCATTATTTGAACAGTAGACTTCAATAAATTTATTTGTAAATTCTGTTTCTCTATCTGTTCTAATCTTCACTATGCTCAAGCTCTTTTCTGTCTGCAGCCTCCTCAGGAACTCTGGTAGACGTTGTTGAGTGTCTAATTTCTTTACAAGAAAGATCATCTAAGTGAACCTTGGGTAGTCATCTACTACTGGTAAGGTGTATTTCTTTCCAGATATGCTAATTGGTTCGATTGGTCCAAAGAGATCCATGTGTAGCATATCCAGTATCCTATCTGTAGATCGGTGGGTTTTGTTCTTGAATGAGCTTTTTACTTGCTTCCCTTTCTGGTATGCTCCATAGATAGCTTCCTTTTTATATACTATGTCAGGTAGCCCTCTGACCAGACCTTTCCTGGCTAGCTTGTTTATGGTTTTGAAGTTCAGGTGGCTCATCCTCTTGTGCCATAGCCAGCTAGCTTCTGGTGTTCCCTTGGCTATGAAACAAGTAGCTGTAGTTACTGATTCTCAATCTGCAACATAGACATTCCCTTTCATTGTTCCAGTGAGCTTAACCTCATGTGACTTGTTGTGCTTGATCAGACACTTGTTGAGGTTAAACTCCACACAATAGCCTTTATCACAGAATTGACTTATATTTAGAAGGTTGTATTTCAAGCTTTCTACATGTGATACTTCCTTGATGCAGATTTTTCCCTTAATCAGATCACCAGTGCCCTTTGTGCTTCCCTTGGAATTATCTCCAAATATGACATTGGGTCCTTTTGAATCTTTGAAGTTGATTAGGCTCTTCTGGTTCCCAGTCATATGCTTGGAGCAGCCACTATCAATGTACCATATGTCCTTGCTGCTTCCTGCCACATGTTCCTGCAATCAAAGAAAAATTACTTCTTTTTAGGTACCCATACAAGTACGGGTCACTTCTTGTTAGTTTCAATTATCTTCTTAGGAACACATACATGTCTTATAACAATTGTTTTGTTGTAAGTTTTGTTGGTTCCTGACTTTCTACCAGTATCCTTAGGATACTGTATTTGTGCTTTGTGTGTTTGTGGCTTCCTTCTTTGCCTTCTAGGAACATAGGTTCCTTTAGATTTAGACATGTGAGTCTCTGGCTTATAAGAAGGTATAGATCTTTTACCCTTTCTAGGTTGTTGTCTATAGCTTCTGCTTCCAGCATACTTAGGTTGCTGGAGCCAGATTCTGACAGGCTTACTACTATGGGTCACTGTAAGGGGTCTCTGCCTTTCCTACAAAGCTCCATGCATTTCTGCTTGCAGTTCCCCCTAAGTTAGGTAGTTTATTTTTATGAGGGACAAGCAGGCACAAATGTAGGTGCTTTTGAGATGCTAGCTATAGAAGTGGAAGCCTCTCCACAGTATCCTATACCAGCATGATCCTTTAGACTTCTTTGAATGTTTAACATTGCATTCAAGTATTTTGAGGATTCGTTGAAGGTATTTACTATTTCAGTGAAGACCTTCTTCTCACTTTCTAGCTTAGTGACTTGCAAATTAAGTTTACTGACTTCAGCTTTGAGGTCACTGCATGCTTGACTTTTTAATTTTCAAGGGCCAAGAGCTTTTCAAGCGAAACATGCTCACTCTTAAGCTTTATATTTTCTTGTTTCAGCTCCTCATGGGTTGAGGCAATTTGCTCAAAGTCACTCATGACTTGCCTAAAAGCACAAATCATGTTTAGCCGTTTATCAACTTGAACAGAAGGGTTAAGATATACTACCTCATCTTCTAAATCATCGTTCTTAGCCATGAGGCAGATTAGGGCTTCTTCATTAGAAGATGAGTCCTCTGAGTCGCTATCGGTGGTTGACTCTTCCTTCTTTAGTGCTTTCTCAGGTGTAGCTACCTGAGAGGTTTCTGCTTCACCGATCAGCGCCCTCAACTTTTGGCGCTCCTGCCTCTTTATCTCTTGTCTTATCTTTTGCTAATCCTCAAGATAGCGACGGACTTCTGGGTGTGGGCACTCTCTGGCATAGTGACCTAGCTTCCTGCAGTTGTCGTACAGGTCAGTAGCCTTAGCATTGGATTGAGGTGTCTGCCCACTGGTTCCAGCTTCATTCCGCTTCTTTCTGAAGCTGTCTGTTCTAGATTTCTTCCTGATGAACTTCTGGAACTTCTTCAGGAGTAGGACCATATCTTCTTCTATAATAGTCTCCAAGGTAGCTATCTGGTCCTTTAACTTTTTAGCTTCATGAGGTGACCTCACTGTCAGAGCAGTAACCTTCGAGCTTCCTTCTCCATTCTCAGCCTTTCTTTTATTGATGTCAAACTCGTAGGCTTTAAGGTCTGAGAAGAGATCAAACGTGCTCATGGACTTCAGGTCCATAGATACTCTCATGGCTGTCGTCTTGCTGTCCCATTCAGCTCGAAGGGCTCTCAGCACCTTCATATTCTTCTCTTTTTGGGGTGTAAATTTTATCCAGGGACTCCAGCTCATTGATGATGTCGGTAAATCTCAGGTCCATCTGTTCAAGTATCTCCCCAGGTAGCATCTCAAATAGTTCAAATTTTTGGGTAGCTGTAGAGACCTTGTTTTCCTTAGTGAGCTCGGTGCCTTCGCATCTCTGCTCGAGCTTATCCCAGATTTCTTTTGCAATTCGACATGTTTTCACTTTGCTGAAGGTTCATTTGTCAAGAGTCAGGAATAAGGTGTTATTAGCCACATAGTCAAGGTTCGCTCGTCTTCTCTCATCACCTATCCACTCCTCGCGTGGGTTCTCTATCACAGCAGGGTGTGGAATGGCTCCTGCATCTGCTTGTCCTTCTGCGGTGGCATCAACAGCTCCGGTGAATAGAAGATTTACCTTTGTGATTTTTGGTGGTCCATCCGTAATGACATACCACATTTCATCATGCATGACTGACAAATGTGTCTTCATTCAAATATTCCAATCATCATATTCTTCAATAGAAAACATAGGCACTTTGTGAGAATCCATTCTCAGTATGTAAGAAGAGGAATGCAGATGCTACTTTTCAGAAAGCAGGAATCAGGGATTGATCAGTTAGATCGGATGGTTAATCCAACCTGCTCTGATACCACTTGTTGGTCCCAAGTGATAGTAGGCTTGGGGGGGGGGGGGGGGGGAGGGGAGGGTTGAATAAGCCTACTCAGATTTTCAAACTTTTTCTTTTAAAACAAATATTAAGTCACTCAGGCAGGTAGCTATCGAGCTTATTGTCCCAAAGGTTACTGCATGAGCAGTTACCCTAGTGAACTTAATGAAAATAGAGTTTTATGCACAGCGGAAATTCTTTAAAACAATGGTTCTTTTCTGAAAACCTTTTAGATGCTTATGATATTGATTTAAACTCAACATCAAGTAAAACAAGATATATATAAGATCAACAGTAAGCGTAAATACAGAAAACTTAACACAATATATATAGAGGTTCAAGGGTGGAGTAATCCCTCTACGTCCTCTCTACTCCTTCATAAGGAGGAACTCCGTTACGATGATAGTTTGTTTTACAAAGACACTGCTTCGATAAATTTAATCCTAATAGGAACTGTTAGTCTATCCCACACAGGGTTACTGCACAGTGACCCATAAGAGTGAGCATCCTTCTTCGCAGCATACATGGGGCCATGTGGCCTTTTCTGGTTAGTCCATACGAAGTTGTTGAGATTGCACGCCTTTGTTGCTGCAATCATCATACCCAATCTGACAGTCATTCTGACCTCCTTTTTGCTTCATTACGTGGCACATTTTGGTTGGTTGACATGTGGATGTGCCTAACGTAAACTCAGTGTGCTTACTTTGAGGTAACTGTCTGTGAAAAGGTTGCTGATACTTATCTGTCTCTTATTAAGCTAACTTACTTGTCTTTCATTCAGCCAGCTTACTGGTCTTTTATTCAGCCAGCCTACTCGTCTTTCATTCAGCCAGCTTACTTGTCTAAATAGCATCCTCTTGTAGTATCCTTCCAGTGACCTTCTAGCAACCTGCTGCAGTGACCTATGCTTATTCATATTTAATTCTTTTTCATGCAGCAAGGTCTTCATCCATCTTCAAGCTTTAACCTTGATCTTCAAGCTTCCTGATCCTAGTTTAAAAGATTACAACAGAAACTAAGTACATAGGATCCTAGGCCCTAACTATTATATCGTTTGTCTTCATCAAAATCTATACAATGTTTCTTACAAAAGGTTTGTTAAGTTTCATTACGGAAGAAATCTTGACGGAAGATACCAAATGTTGTGTTTTGATGTTACTGATATATACTATTAAATAAATAAAAATGTTGAGAAAAAACTAGTGAGAGGCCAATACAACTCCCTATCTTTGGGGCTTTAAATCTTTTCAAATTGCCAACCGTCTAAAAATCAACATGAAAGAGCTAAAATCCGAAAAGTAGACTGAAATTGTGAGCTCTCACTTGAAATACAGAAAGAAAAAATTTCAAATAAAAGGCTAAAAATTCCAATGAAGGAAGAAGGCTGAAAATAGAAATTGATGAATGTTGGAGAGGGTGATAAGTGTCAATTTTGCTATAGCTTTGCGTATAATTATATGGTTAATTGAGTGCGTTTGCATACATTTTTATAGCAAATTGGTTACTTTTCCTATATTAGTTGCATTTGATGTTTTTATGCTAAGTTTCATGATTTCAGTGAAAAAAAGTATGAAATTCAAGTGTGATTAAGAATCGAGGAAGAAACGAGGAGGAAACGAGGTCAAAAATGAGGAAAAATGGAGCTGTGCATTGGGGCACGGACAGAAGCAGCCGCGTAGGATCAGGGCTGCACTGGCGCATGACGGTGCGCGAATGTCCAGAGAGGAAGACAGCCGCGCACAGACGGCCGTGTCTGGGGACACGATCATGTGCGGCTGGCAAGCGAGAGCGCAGCGGGGCATGGTCTGGCTGTGTCGTGGGGCACGATCGTGCCCGAGTGTCCTAATTCATCTAAAACTCGATTTTTGGATGATTTTTATCGGATTTCTTGACCTCCAAGACTCGGAAGAAGAGAGATATACCCCAACAATTCCAGAAATCAAGATACAAGCAGTCATAGAGAGAAAACACAGATTCTGAGAGCATCCAGGAAGAAACACGAAGGAGAATTCGAAGATCGAGAATCGTGAGATCGTCGTCTTAGAGTTTTTCTTTATACTTTTCTACTTTTTGTTGAATTTTGGTTTTGACATGATGTCATCAATTTTGTCTATGGATTTTGATTAATATTATGTCTGGCTAGATTTTCATAGGTTTCTAGGATATGTAAGTAGTTCGGTTTAAACCTTGATGGATCTTTGATTTTAATTCAATTTCTTGATTTTTCGATCCTATTCATGTGTTTATGATTTGATTGCTTGTTTGATTAGAGGCCCCTAATTGAGCATGTTTAAGTAGTTAAGTCAAAATTCGAGAGAGAAGATTTAATTACGGAAGAGTAAACACATGACATATATGCAGCATGAGATCGAGAGATAAATGACATATGTGATGAGATTTTCAATCCTAGGTGCTTTTGGGAGTTGTTATGTTATATCTGATCGAGTAGAGATACCTCTGGTAGCATAATAATTAACCAGTTAAATTGACTCGAGAGAGCTTTTAATTTGATATTCGTGATTGCTCATATAGGATTATTAATCAATGAAATTAGATTGATCAAGGTGACATTGAGGGGAGAATCGGATGAAAGCATGTTCTAGAACCTGTCTTAGAATAAATGTTTGATCTCGTGAATTTTAATTGCATTTTAGTTAGTATAATTAATCCGACATCTTTTGAATTTGATACTTAGATAAAATTAGGGATAAAATTTAGGTAATTAATTAATTCTAACGATAGTCGTTGTGGGATCGATCTTGCTTGCCGTGTCTACAATCTACACCATACACTTGCAGGAGTAGCTTAAAGAATTAGGTGAACAAGTTTTTGGCACCGTTGCCGGGGACTAGACGTTAGGATAGTTGATATCTAGATTTGTCTTTTGATTTTAATCTAGGATTTTTAGTTTTATTTTAATTTGTCATTATTTTATTGTGGGTGGTTGATACTTGTTTGTGGATATTTCAGATAGTGCATGAACACGCGCTCTAAAAAGACAACATTGATTGCAGTTGATCCAGAGATTGAAGCTACTTGCAGACGTAATAGAACACGAAGACAATTGTTTAGTTAAATGGAAGACGATATTCCACAAGGAGCTCCCAACCAAAGGGCTATTCGAGATTACTTCCAACCGAGATAAAATGGACGAGGGGTTGTGAGACCCCCTATCAATGCCAACAATTTCGAGTTAAAACCGGTGTTGATTAGCATGGTTCAACAAAATCAGTTTGGTGGAAGTCACTTGGAAGACCCGAATGCGCATCTGGTGCAATTTTTGGAAGTATGTGACACAATCAAGTTCAACGGAGTTTTTGAAGATGCAATCAGACTTCGATTATTCTCGTTCTCTTTACGAGATAAGGTAAAGTTGTGGTTGTCATCCATTCCATCCGGATCAATCACTATATGAGAAGAATTGAGCAACAGATTTCTCTTCAAGTACTTTCCCCCAAGTAAGACTTTGAGATTGAAAAGTGAGATCACACAATTCAGATAACTTAAAGGGGAGTCCTTGGGAGAAGCTTGGGAACAATTTAAAGACATGCTTAGAAGATGCCCACAACATGGTTTTCCGGAGGACCAACAAGTCTGTTTCTTTTATAATGGACTGTTTGGGCCTACTCGTGCGATGATAGATGCTGCAGCAGGTGGAGCATTGTTGGCAAAATGTCCGGATGATGCTATGTATATTCTTGAAGAAATGGCAACCAACAACTACCAATGGCTGTCTTAGAGGAATACATATAAAAAGGTGGCTGAAGTGCAAAGTAATGATCAAATCTCAGCATTGACTAAACAAGTGGCAGCTCTAGTATCCATGATGACCGAGTCAAGAAATCAAACTAGAACACAAGTAGGAAATCAAAGTTGTGAAGTCACACCGCAAGAAGAAGTTGAGGACATTAACTATTTGGGCGGGCAAAATTACAACAACAACTTCCGAAATAGAGGCATATACCAGTACAAGCACGGTGGGAGGAATCACGAGAACTTCTCGTATGCAAACAATAATAATTGTTTGCAACCTCCTCCAGGGTTTTCCGTTACAAATGGAATGATTGATGAGCCAAGGAAGCAGCCACTTGAGGATTTAATGAGAGAATTCATTAAAGGAACGGATGAGCGTTTCAAAGAAATGGATGCTCGTCTCAAAGCAGTGAAAATGCAAATGGATACTCGTTTCAAGTCGGTGGAGAGACAGATTGGACAAATAGCTGAAGTTGTGGGCACTTAACACAAGAAAGGACATTATCCAAGTATGACAGAGATCAACCCAAGGGAGCAATATCAAGCCATTAATTTGAGAAGTGGGACGAGCTATGTCGGGCTAAGCATGCCAATCGAGGAAGAACAAGAGATAGAGAAAGAAGAAGAAAATCCGGTAGTGGAGGAAGAAAAAGATCATATATCATAAAAAGGGGCTGAGAAGCCAAAATCGATTTCTAACTCACCACTACCTTTTACTACTACTTCTCTTCCTTTTCCTCAATGATTCCAAAAGAAAAAATTGGATTCACAATTTGCTAAATTTCTGGAAATTTTCAAGAAAATTCACATTAACATTTCTTTTGCAGATGCCTTGGAACAAATGCCGAATTATGCAAAATTCTTGAAGGATGTGATGTCAAAGAAGAGAAAGATAGCATATTTTGAAAGAGTGAATCTAACGGAAGAATGTAGTGACATCTTGCAACGGAAGTTACCATAAAAGTTGAAAGATCCGGGAAGTTTCACAATTCCTTGCGTAATTGGTGAATCTTATTTTGATAAGACATTGTGTGATCTAGGTGCAAGCATCAATCTTATGTCGTTCTCAATTTTTCAAAAGCTTGGCCTTGGAGATGTGAAGCCTTCAACAGTTACGTTACAATTAGCGGATAGGTCGATAACATATCCTAAGGGCATCATTGAAGATGTGTTAGTGAAGGTTGATCGATTTATTTTTTCGGTGGATTTTGTGGTCCTAAACATAGAGGAGGATCACGACGTGCCCTTGATTCTAGGACGTCCATTTTTAGCCACGGGAAGAGCGTTAATTAACGTATAAA
Organism: Scutellaria baicalensis; assembly: GCA_005771605.1. Taxonomy (NCBI): domain Eukaryota; kingdom Viridiplantae; phylum Streptophyta; class Magnoliopsida; order Lamiales; family Lamiaceae; genus Scutellaria; species Scutellaria baicalensis. Next base: position 43,816,437 of record CM016723.1, read on the forward strand.
AAGGCGAGCTCACGTTAAAAGTGATTGATGAACATGTGTTGTTCAACATTTAAAAAGCAATGAAATTTCACGATGATAGAGAAATGTGCATTTTTGTTGACGTTGTGGACTTTTGTGTGGAGGAGCAAGTGGATCGCATCTTGATGAAAGATTCATTGGAGCTTGTTTATCAAAATCTCTTACTACTCATGATAATATTTTGCATTTAGAAAATGATGATGTAATTGATGAAATGTATTCTTTGGATGCCTTGCAGGAAATTTCAACGAAGACAAACGGAGAAAATGTGAAAAAATGAGATCATAAAGAAGATTCGAAAAGCTGTGCAGCCGGGCACGACTGTGCTCGACAGCAAGGTACACTGGATATTTGGGCACGACCGTGTCCTGGGACATGGTCAGACCATGCCCGACTGCACTGAGGGCTGTGCATTGGCGCATGACCGTGCGCTGGAGCACGGTCCGACCGTATGCCAATGCTCCGAGGAAAAATTGAGCCCCGTTCAAGACACACCTACTCCGGAACTCTAGCCACTACCCGACCATCTTCAATACGCATTTTTAGGTAATAATAATGCAAATCCGGTAATTGTTTCCTCTTCTTGAAACTCTGTTCAACTTGAAAAATTATTACGGGTTTTGAGGGAACACAAATCGGCAATTAGTCGGTCTATAGCGGATTTGAAGAGAATAAGTCCAGCCATCGTGATACACAAAATCAGGATGGAAGAGACTTATAAACCTTCAATCCAAAACCAACGAAGGCTTAACCCAATTATGCAGGAAGTGGTGAAGAAAGAAGTGTTGAAGTGGTTAGATGCCGGGATCATATATCCTATCTCGGATAGCAATTGGGTAAGCCCGGTACAAGTGGTGCCAAAGAAAGGAGGAATGACAGTGGTGAAAAACGAGAACGAGGAGCTCATCTCAACTCGAACGGTAACAGGGTGGTGGGTGTGCATTGATTATCGAAAATTAAATACCGCCACCCGAAAAGATCACTTTCCTCTTCCTTTCATTGATCAAATGCTAGAAAGACTTGCGGGCTATGATTATTATTGTTTTCTTGATGGATATTCCGGTTACAATCAAATTGTGATTGTACCGGAGGACCAAGAGAAAATGACTTTTACATGTCCATATGGCACCTTCGCTTTTCGAAGAATTCCATTTGGGTTATGTAATGCCCCTGCTACTTTTCAGATGCATGATGTCAATTTTTCATGATTTGATTGAGAATATTATGGAAGTTTTATGGATAATTTTTCTGTTTTTGGAACTTCATTCCATTCTTGTTTGGCTAATTTAGCTAGAGTGTTGCAGCGATGCGAGGAGACCAATTTAGTTCTCAATTGGGAGAAGTGCCACTTCATGGTTAAGGATGGAATTGTATTTGGTCACCGTATATCAGCCGCGGGACTCGAAGTAGATAGAGCTAAGATAGTGGCAATCGAGAAGCTACCACCACCGAAGGCGGAGAAAGCTATCCGGAGTTTCCTTGGACATGTAGGATTCTACCGGAGATTCATAAAAGACTTTTCAAAGATATCCAAGCCATTAAGTCATCTGTTGGAAAAGGAAGCAGAGTTCAAATTCACCGATGAATGTCACGAAGCATTTGCAGCTCTTAAAAAAGTGTTGATAAGTGCACCAATCTTGATCACTCTAGATTGGTCACAACCATTTAAGTTGATGTGCGATACTAGTGATTATGCGGTTGGAGTGCTGCTAGGACAAAAGAGAGATAAGTTGTTGAGGCCAATTTATTATGCAAGTCGAACATTATACGAGACGCAACAAAATTATACCACCACGGAAAAAGAGATGTTGGCGGTCGTTTTTGCGTTCGACAAATTTCGATCATATTTGATTGGCACAAAAACAATAGTTTATACTGATCATGCAGCAATTCGTTATCTTTTTGAAAAGAAAGATACTAAACCTCGATTAATTCGTTGGATTTTGCTTTTACAGGAATTTGACGTGGAAATCAAGGACCGGAAGGGATGTGAGAACGTGGTGGCGGACCATCTTTCGAGACTTGAAAATCCAGAAATTGAGGTAAATAGGGAAATCAAGGAGAGATTCCCCGATGAGTACATACTCGCCATTAATGATGCACCGGTGCCATGGTACGCGGACATCGTCAATTACCTAGCAAAAGGAGTTTTTCCACCGGATATAGATGGGTATCAGAAGAAAAAGTTTCTTCGTGATATAAAATATTATATGTGGGATGATCCATATTTGTTTAGGAGATGTGCAGATTCGCTTATCCGAAGATGCGTACCAATGGAGGAGTGGGACGACATCATGGGAATGTGTCACTCATCACCCGTAGGTGGGCACCATAGTGGAAAGAAGACAACTATCAAAGTTCTACAATCAGGTTTTTATTGGCCTACTTTATTTAAAGATTGTTATAACTTTGTTGCGGGATGTGATCGTTGTCAAAGGACAGGAAACATATCTCGAAGACATGAAATGCCCCTCACTAATATTCTTGAAATCAAAATTTTTGATGTGTGGGGCATAGACTTCATGGGACCGTTTCCTCTGTCCAATGGCTATAATTACATCTTGCTAGCGGTTAACTATGTTTCCAAGTAGATAGAAGTCATTCCCACCAAAACTAATGATGCTAAAGTGGTTCTACAATTTATGAAGAAAACATCTTCAATAGATTCGGGACACCTAAAGCAATTATTAGTGATGGGGGAAAACACTTCCACAACAAAATTTTTGCTAGGTTATTGAAGTATGGAGTTAGACACAAAATGACGTTGTCATACCATCCACAAGCTAATGGATTAGCGGAGGTTTCCAATCGGGAAATAAAAATAATCTTGGAAAAAACGGTGAGTGTGAATCGCAAGGATTGGTCAGTTCGTCTTGATGATTCACTGTGGGCATATCGAACGGCATATAAGACGCCCATAGGCATGTCCCCGTACCAACTTGTTTTTGGGAAGTCTTGCCACCTCCCGATCGAATTGGAGCACAAGGCATATTGGGCAACACGAGCAATAAATTTGGACTATTCACGGTCAAGTTCGGAGTGAATTCGAAATCTCTTGGAGATGGATGAATTTCGTAACGATGCATACGAGAATGCCCGAATCTACAAGGAATGGACAAAACACTTTCATGACAAGATGATCCAACAAAGGACATTCAAACCGGGAGATCCTGTATTGTTGTTTAATTCTAGACTCCGTTTATTTCCCGATAAGTTGAAGTCAAGATGGTTCGGACCATTTTGGGTCAAAAAGGTGTTCGATCCGGGATATATAGAACTGTTAGCAAAGGATGGGACCACATTCGCTGTCAATGCTCAACGCATCAAACTATACTATGGAAGTGGAAACAAGGAGACGGCAAAGTGTGTGTACTACTTGACGGACCCTTAAGAGGTAAGTTTTTCTTATCACGTCTGGCTGAAGACGTTAAACTTAGCGCTGATTGGGAGCAACCCAATATATAGATTAGGATGTTCGTTTTCCTTTTAATTAGATAAAAAAAATCAAATCAAAAAAAAATCAAAAAAAAAAATCGAAGCATTGGCGCATGGTCTACCTTGTCCTGGGACACGGTCGTGCGCCAATGTCCAGAGAGGAGAAGCACTCGCGCACGGTTGACGTGTCCTGCGACACGGTCATGCGTGACTACACAAATCGGGGAGCACTGGCGCACGATCGACCGTGTTGTGGGACACGGTCGTGCGCCAGTGCACAGCGGGTAAAAAGGTTGAAATTGGGGGTGAAATTATCATAATTTCATTTCACCCCCAATTTCGAACCCTAACCCCAAAATTCTCAAAATTCCCAAAAATTCACCGTTTAATCCATCTCAAGTGCATCACAAACACTTCTTCTCTACATTTTAACATCAATTTCACAAGAAATTTGAGCTTTTGTGAAGGATTTCACCACTAGGGCTCCAAACTCACTCTATTCGATTTTTGTCTCAAAAGGTACGTATTCTTCATTTTTTTACAATATTTTTATAAATAATCCATGTTTGAGACTTGGGTGATGATTTAATCGGAGCACATTGTTTATTTGACATAGTCTTTCATTGGGGAATTTTATCGAGCACTTGGCATGCATTGTTTAACTGTGAATTTATTCATTATAGTTGCATGTTTGGTTCAATTTGTTCCTCTAAGAATGAATACATGTCAAATCATTGAAATGTTACCGGAATGTCTATTGAATTCGAACTTTGAGATATTCGTTTTGATAGAATTGATGTGATGATATGTTTCGAATCAAGTTTGGGGGAGTGATAATTCTTGTTAGGAATGATTGAGGTTAATTGTTGAATACATGTTATATGTTGGGCAAATTGTGATGACGAACTAAATTGAACAAATTTGACTTAATTTCATGATTGAATTTAGTGGTGAAAATCGAGTTAGCATGTACTTGAGTCGAGGATTAATCGGTGCTATATTTTTACTTGTACTTGGTTATGCTTTGCTTGCAGGTTAGCATGGCAGGTGGTAAGAAACAACGTGCTGTAGGAGGCGCCTCCACATCAGGAGCCAATGACCAAGCGCTAGTTCGCGCTCCGGCGGCACCCTCACATCATAGGGTGACACTGCGTTCGGACGAGCATAAACAGAAATGGGCTACCCTGGTTACAAGGCATATCGAGCCCACGAGATATGCAGACGATGTGGCTCTACAGCGTCTTGGTCTCCACGATGATTTTTGGAGTCTTGTGGAGAACGTGGGCTGGACACATTTGTTTAGGGATCGCTGGAGGATATATCCGAGGATCGTCCTTGAGATCCTTAGTACTCTCAAGGTGACGGAACGACGATCAAAGTCGACTCACATTCAATTCCAGCTGAACAACAGACAACACAAGTTATCTATAGAGCAGTTTAGGGCCATATATCAGATGTCGTCAGACCATGTTGAGACTCGTCACAGCCAGCGTTTCCAATCAGATGAGTTTTGGGGGTACATTACCAAATGCCGCGTTAAGGAGCCAATACCATGGAATCCTAGGACGGCCAAGACGACCTTGATCCGGAACCCTGTGTTCCGTTACTTGTAGAGAGTGATTGCCAACACCCTGTTTGCCAGATACGAGAATGGGGTCGTATGGTTGGACGAGCTACACATTCTCTATTACATGGTGACGGGGTACCGAGTTGATGCAGCTACCCATTTGATCCGTCAGATGAAGAGGGTAGCGAATCAGAAGGCGGGGCATATAGTGATAGGCGGCATGCTCACCCCCCTAACTCACTACATCGGGATGCCACTAGACGACCTTGCTGATGTACCAGGGTCGACAGCTATTGATCTTCAGGTACTCCTTAACCAGCACTTTATATTGATGGATCCTGTAGGGCACGACTACTTCTTGCGTCAGAAGGATGCAGAGTTGTTCCCTCTACCGAACCCCATTTGACTGCTGTGGTTGACGAAGTGAGAATGCGGAACTGGTCATTAGACATGCCTACACATGTCGCAGCGAGTGTCGGTGCTCTAGCAGATCCGGACATCCCAGACGAGCCATTGGGACTAGCTGAGGAGGAGGCCGCTTACGAGCAAGGGGCTGATAATGAGCATGAGATACCACCAGAGCACCCGACCCATGCACATGAGGCCGACAGGTTGACAGCTTTGGAGCATAGTATGATGAACCTCCAGAATGAGTTCCATGACTACCGTGACACCATGACAGATTTCATGGCTCGCATGGACCATTGGAGGATCTCCATGGGTTACGTATACCCTCTACCGCCACCGCCTGTCGATGATGAGTGATAGGTTACGAGTTAGTCTACCCTTGTTCCCAATTAATTTTTCTTTTGTTAGATTTTTCTATTTTTCTTTTCTTTTGGAATCGTCTCCCATGGTACTGTCGACTTTAAGTTTGGGGGGATTGGATTGTAATGTTATGATTTGTATGAAAAATTTGAAAAATCTGACGATTTGACTGATTGGATAGACTTTCATAAACTATGTTGCATTGCATTTTAGTTGCATATAGGAGTTTATTGCTTTAGCATGTTTATTACTTTTTAGGTAGATTTTTTTTAGGATGATGATCTTTTGATTTTGTGGAATAATATGTGATATGAATTCTCTATCTTTGAAAAACATGAATTGAGTTGAATAATCTTGACGATTTATTACTTGATTGAGTTGGAATTTTCTGATTTTGGTGAATATTTTGAGCATGAAATGATTGTGTATTTTGAGGAGTATGAAAACAAGCCGAGTGAGATTTGAGCCTTGACTTGACATTACATCGAGTCTTGTTTTCTTGATTGAGTGAGTATCAATCATCTTGTACATATCTCTAGAACTTGCTTTAGTATGTCCTTTGAGACCACATGTACGTGTGAATTTTTGAAAATGATCTAAGGCCATCTTTGATTTTTTTTAAGTCACTTAGCCAAATTTTTCCTACCAAAATCATTATAATTCCCTAGTTAGCCTCTTTGAGCCTTTAAGCCTTATTTCTTTGACTAACCGAATAATCGTGTGAATAATCCTTATCTTTTGAGCCTACCTATTTTATATGATTGTGAAGCTAGGATGAGAAGTGATTGGGTGAAAAGAGCTTGAGTTGAATAGTTGGGACTGTGAATAGAGTTTAAAGAATTGGTAGAATTGAAAAAAATCGGCGGATATTGTTGAAAAAAAATGGGTGGAGAAAAAAAATAGAAAAAAAAAAATGAGGAAGTGATTGGTGGAGAAAGTAAAATTTTACATGAGTTGTGCCTTATTAATTTAATGTTGACACTTAGTCGAGTTGTGCCTTTTCTGAAATTCGATTGAGTAAGCCTTTTTGATATATTTTTCTGGAACTCATGTTGGAGATAAGTGATTGGTTGGAGAAATTTCATTGAAGTGGAAAACAATTCGTGAGTTAAGTGGAAATGCTTCAATCATATATTTTAGTAGTCACTTTAATCCAGATTTTCCTACCTTGTCCAAAGAGCCTCATTGCGTCCAAATACAAGTCCTTTTTGATTCTTATATTCACGTGTACGAAAGTGGTGGAGAAGTGAGACGATTTGCAAGCCTATGGTAGATGTTACTTGATTGATTGATTTGAGCGTATACACGACCTATTTTATACACTTTTGAGCGTGAGTGATACACTTTTACATTGTGAGGTTCATTACTCCTTGAAGTGCATGATTGTGGATTGTTTGGAGTGTTTGTTTAAGTTTGGAAAGTTTCGATTTTGATTAAGTACTTTGAGTCTTTGGTTGTGAAACTTAGTTCATTCTTTTGTGATTTGTGTTGAAGAAGAGTTCTTGATGTTGCTCGAGGACGAGCAATGGTTTAAGTTTGGGGGAAATTGATAAGTGTCAATTTTGTTATAGCTTTGCGTACAATTATATGGTTAATTGAGTGAGTTTGCGTACGTTTTTATAGAAAATTGATTACTTTTCATATATTAGTTGCATTTGACATTATTATGCTAAGTTTCATGATTTTAGTGAAAAAGGTATGAAATTCAAGTGTGATTAAGGATCGAGGAAGAAACGAGGAGGAAACGAGGTCGAAAATGAGGAAAAACGGAGTTGTGCACTGGGGCACAGATAGAAGCAGCCGCGCACGGTCAGGGCTGCACTAGAGCACGACCGTGCGTGAATGTCCAGAGAGGAAGGCAGCCGCGTACGGACGGCCGTGTCTAGGGACACGGTCGTGTGCGACTGCAAGCGAGAGCGCAGCGGGGCACGGTCTGGCTGTGCCGCGGGGCACGACCGTGCCCGGGTGTCCTAATTCATCTAAAACTCGATTTTTGGATGATTTTTATCGGATTTCTTGACCTTTAAGACTCGGAAGAAGAGAGATATACCCCAACAATTCCAGAAATCAGGACACAAGCATTCATAGAGAGAAAACATAGATTTTGAGAGCATCTAGGAAGAAACACGAAGGAGAATTCGAAGATCGAGAATCGCGAAATCGTCGTCTTAGAGTTTTTCTTTATACTTTTCTACTTTTTGTTGAATTTTGGTTTTAACATGATGTTATCAATTTTGTCTATGGATTTGATTAATATTATGTCTGGCTAGATTTTCATAGGTTTCTAGGATATGTCATGTGTTTGATGGATCTTTGATTTTAATTCAGTTTCTTGATTTTTCGATCCTATTCATGTGTTTATGATTTGATTGCTTGTTTGATTAGAGTGCCCCTAATTGAGCATGTTTAAGTAGTTAAGTCAAAATTCGAGAGAGGAGATTTAATTACGGAAGAGTAAACACATGACATATATGCAGCATGAGATCGAGAGATAAATGACATATGTGATGAGATTTTCAATCCTAGGTGCTTTTGGGAGTTGTTGTGTTATATCAGATCGAGTAGAGATACCTCTGGTAGGGTTGTAAAAGAAGCGAATCTTTTTGATTCGATTCGGTATTCGAATTCGAATATAGTGATTCGAATTCGAAAAATACGAATAAGAATCCGAATAAGAATATTTTTTTATATTCGTATATTATCCGAATACGAATAAGAATATGATGGTATTCGATTCGAGTATTCATTAATATATTCGAATAATTATATATATCAATAATTAGATATTTTATTTTTTTTATATTAGTATTTAGTAATGCCTAAATACATATTAGTATTACATAAAATATAACTACATATTATATATATTGTAAAGTAATGTGTAAAAATTACCTAAGTATGTAAAAATAATACTAATTTCAAATTATTTAAAATTTGAAAGTTGAAATCCCCAAATTCAATACACATTGAAAATTTGAACCCTATCTCTCTCATCTCTCTCATTCACCTCACCATCCCCCGTCCTCCTCTCTCTCAGCCGCCGCCGCCGCCCGCCGCCGCCGCCCTCTGCCGTCCCCCTTCTCTCAGCCGCCGTCCGCCGTAGTCACCTTTCTCAGCCGCCGCCCGCCACGCCACCGTTAACTCCGGTTACAGGTGATTCTCAGAAGCCCATGCTCGTATGTCTTTGGTGTGTATTATCTCTTCATTTAATTGCCGTTAACTCACCTTTCTCTGCTTCATTTGATGGAAACAAGCACTGTGGGATTTTGATTTTCAGCATAAGGTTTTGATTTGATTTTGTTTTCTTTCAATCAAATGCTCACGTTTTCCCTTCAGAATCCCATCAAATGCTCACGTTTTCCCTTCAGAATCCCATTTTCAGCACTGTGGGATTTTGATTTTCAGCATAAGTCCATCAAATGCTCACTGTTTTGCTGTGTAATTGTTGTATTTATGCTCCCATTTTCTGCCTTTTATTATGTATTTTGTATTGTGTTGTTTTGCTGTGAAATTGTTCGGTACTTTAATGGTGTATTGTGTTATTTTGCTGTGAAATTGTTTTGCAAATGGTTTTGTGTTTATAAATATTATAATGAATTGCGAAAATGGCTGTTTATCCACACTCATAATTGCATTATTTTTTCAACTCAAGAAGATGGAGCAAATAAATATAATTGAGCAAATACATCAAGAAGATGAAATTCAAGTGGAAGAATTCCATGAGGTAAATAATGTATATTAAATATTGTATATTACTTGAAATAAGTATATCTTTGGTTTTGATATCTAATTAAAAAGTACTACTAATGGAAGGTGAGAAGCCCTATACTTGAGTTCAACGATGATGGAGGTGATAATATAGAAAGTGAAGGTGATATTCGTCTACAAAATAATGATGGTGATGTTGGAGATAAAAGTGATGGTGATCAGAAAGATGATGAAAATGATGCTGATAATAGTCACTTTCAAAGGAAAAAGAGAAAGAAGGTCTCAAAAGTTCATAATGATTTTAGTGAAGTGACTTTAAACGATGGAAGTATAAAACTTCAATGTGTACATTGTAAGATTCTTCTTTCTAAGCCAGCTACTGCTACAACAACTCATCTGTGGAATCATATGAAGAGGTGTTTGCAAAAAAAGCTTCATACGGATAAACAAAACACCTTGCAATTTCAGCCTGCAAAATCCAAGTTTGAAATGAATCCTATGTCAGATGGTAGATATGATCATATGAAGCAAAGAGAAGCAGTTGCACATTGGATTTTAATGCAAGAGCAGCCGCTTAATGTTGTAGAAACTGACGGGTTTTCATTTATGTTCAAAGTTAATCTTCCACAATTTGAGAAGATCTCTCGTGCCATGGCAAAGATTGATGTCATTAGTGTTTATGACATAGAAAAGAAGAAGTTGCAACTGTTGTTGCGAAACATCAAGAAGATTTCGTTAACCACTGATATTTGGAAGTCAAAGGTGCAAAAGATTTCGTACATGTGTGTACGAAAAGCGAATTCTTAGTTTTATTCCTCTTCCTCCTCCTCATGCCGGTAACTTAATTTTTTATATTTAAAGATTGTCTATATTTATTATTCATTTAACTAAAATTATATTATTGACATTTGCCAGGTGTTGATATTTTTGATGGACTTATGAAGTGTATAAAGGATTGGGGAATTGAACAGAAAGTCTTCACTATATCAGTGGACAACGCCTCAAACAATGATGTGGCTATTCGCATTGCTAAAGAGACTTTTTCCAAAAGTCATTATGATGGTTGGATCATGGATGCTAAAAAAACATTTTTGTTGTGATACTTGTTTGATGGATTTGACTATGAATTTTAATTATGTTTATGTATTAGAAACTTGGATGTTAATTTGCACGTTGATTTTTTATTACGGTACTTGTTCGATGATTTGACAATTAATTTATATTTATGTATTTTGAATCTTGAATGTTAATTTGGTTAATGAATTATTGAACTTGACTTGATGAATTTTATTGTTTATTTAAGTACTATGTAGGCATATTAATTTGGGAAAAAATATATATTTGATTTTTTTTTTTGAAATTTTAAGTTGAAAATATTCGAATACGAATATTCGAATATTCTCGAATATATTCGAATATGTTAAACGAATCGAATACGAATTTCATTTATTATTCGAATAATAAACGAATACGAATACGAATACTTGAATAGTTAAACGAATACGAATCGAATATCATGGTATTCGATTCGATTCGATTCGTTTACAACCCTAACCTCTGGTAGCATAATAATCAACCGGTTAAATTGACTCGAGAGAGCCTTTAATTTGATATTCGTGATTGCTCATATAGGATTATTAATAAATGAAATTGGACTGATCAAGGTGACATTGAGGGGAGAATCGGATGAAAGCATATTCTAGAACCTGTCTTAGAATAACTGTTTGATCTCGTGAATTTTAATTGCATTTTAGTTAGTATAATTAATCCGACATCTTTTGAATTTGATACTTAGATAAAATTAGGGATAAAATTTAGGTAATTAATTAATTCTAATGATAGTCATTGTGGGATCGACCTTGCTTGCCGTGTCTACGATCTACACCGTACACTTGCGGGAGTATCTTAAAGAATTAGGTGAACAGAGGGCACCATTCAAATTAGTATTACAAAGGAAGATCGAATCAAGTAACTTGAGAATAAGTCACTAGGAAGTTATGGATATGGCATGAGTAATTAAAAATTTGTTAGGAATTATGTATAGATCTTGATGAAGACAAAACATATAATAGATAGAATCTAGTAACCTGGTTCTTAGAATTTATTATGTAAAAGTTTTAGTGTTAAGTCAAGGTTATTGCATAGAGCTGAAAGTCACTCCAAGAAGCTTGAAGGTTACTACGAGTATTGATGAGCTACATCAAGCAAGAGAAAACAATACAAAAAGCTAGCCAAGCCTACTGTTAGATTTTTTTCTCTTTATCTTCCTTTTTTTTCTTTCTCTAATTATGTTTTACGCGAAACCGTCTTCACATATCTTGTTATGTGAAAGGTACCTACCCATATCCCGCCCTTAACAAAATGCATGAGTTTAATTCCTGATTAATAAAATCAGGATCCGTCTTATGGATTTTTTTTTTATGAAACCGTCTCATGTTTATTTTTGTGTTTAGAATAAATGGTTAGGTGTATTAATTTATTACCCCTATTTATGTCAACATCTACTCATTCATACACTTCAGGCACAAAACGTTGCAACTGCGGAAAGTTTGCTAGAGTTCGAGTTTCCGGTCAACCTGATAGTAAAAGCTGCCATTTTCAGAACTGTCCTGACTCCTTGTCAGAGAAAGGGTGCAATTTCTTCGAGTGGATTGACGAACCAACTAAACCAACCATGCCTACAACTAATCTGGCTGTGAAAATGGCTCAATTGAAAGGAGATTTTGCTCAAGTAAAGGGTGAAACAATACAACTGAAGGCTAAATTGCAAATGGCTACAATTAAGCAGAATAGAATGGATGAGAGAATTTCAGCCTTGGAGAAGAAGAGAAATCTGACAATGGCACTGATTTTAATGGCTTGTATCACTGTAATGCACAAATGGTTGGGTTTGGGTGCATTCTAAAGGACCACTATTATGTAATAGAAGCTGGTGGAGTATGACTATTTTTTGTCTACCATGTAATGCACTTGATTCTCTAGCATGTAATAGCCTATGGGCATGTAGTCATCTATATACCTACTGTTTTCACATAAATATTCCATCTCAAACCAAATGTATTGCACAACATATGATATGAAGTAAATAAACATCATCAGAATAAACAATTGCATTTCCAAAATAGGAAAAGGGCATTACATTGTATGACTTCCACATATTTAGACTATCAAAATACACAAAACAAGTGTATCTGTTTTCAAATCCAGAAGTTCCTAACACATTAGAATTCAGCCCTAACACATCTTGAGTAGCATGAAATACAAAGAATTCAGTCCCAACACATCCATCAAAAACCATCTACTTGCCTTCACCCTTATGACTACCTTTTCCTAAACAGGACAGATTCATAAACTTTTTACCTCCTTGTTTGATCACAGGAGCACTAGCTATTGGGATTGCACTCTTCTGAAGTCTTGAAACAAACTCATTGGGATCCATTGTCATTGGAGCTGGAGCTCTAATATAGACTTTTCCAGGAAAAGCTGGTAGTGGAGGAGAAACAGGTACCTACCACATAAAACAACCATTAATTCAGTTTAAGGATTTTATTAATAGTCAACTTATCAAGTTCATACTTACATTATGATCTTCCTGAGTAGCTGGTGGGGTTGGAAAACCTTCTGATTGTGTTAAGATGTCTGGAAGGTCACAACTTGGCACTAAAGAACCTGGAAGTGAGGAATTTGGAATGGGAGTACTTGTGTTCACTGTTTCATTCACATTTTGTTCCTAGTTGACAAAAACAGAAGATTAGTTATCTAATACAAAAATGAAACAAGTTGCACTTAAATTGAAACACATAAGAATTTTACATTTTGGGTTTCACCAATTGACACCCCTTCATCTAGAGGGAAATCTTCAGCAAACTCTTTCCATTCACATGTAGTCTTGTTGTGGCCTTCTCTATGACAGAAACCCTAAATCCCAAATCTTCAGTGAGATTTTGCGATTTGGGGTTAGAGATTTGGGGTGCGATTTGGGGTTAGGGATTTGGGGTGCCATTAGGGTTCCATTTCAGTTTCGAGGGAAAGTGTCCTTGATTTTGACCTAGTTCAATTCGGTTTAGTTGACTTAACGGACATGTGCTTCGCGCGTGGCAATTACCGTTAGTTATTGACGGAAAAATCGAACGGGGTTAACATTGATTGACCTAGGGTCACATTTGGCCCAAGCCCTATCCTGCGGGATCATATGTGATTTAAGCCCTTTTAAAATCAACTGATCTAGTATTGCATATTTTTGTTTCCACTACGTTTGGTGGTGTAAAAGATTTTATTTCATCGATTTTACTAGATATATAACATGTTTTTCTATAAGCTTCTTATTATTTTCAGAATATGTAAAAGGGTAATAATCGTGTAACATATGTATAAATCTATGGATACCAAAAAAAAGTGTGATTTCTCTTGAGTACAATTTGATCTTTACCTTTTTTATTTATCAATTAAAGGAATCGATGTATTAATTAATGTATACATATTGTAAGTCAGACATGTAGCATTAATCAGGCGCCATAATCATTATTTTGGCTTGAATCATCGGTTACATTCAGTTTTACATCTTGTGTTTCATAACATTTATTGTGCATCATATGTTAAATAATGATGTCATCTACTCGTTGGTTGATTGTTGAAAATAGATCTAAGATGTAACACAAAATACAATAGAACATCTCACCATATGTTAAATAATGATGTCATTGAATACACATGATGTGTGATGATTGTTTTGAAATAGAAGTTGTAACAGAGCATCTCATTTGTGAAACCAGCTTAATTTAGCTGGGATAGACGTTTATGCAACCATTATTGCAAGTGATATATCATGACTATATATCCTCAATGTGGAAGAATTGCATTAAATTAAATCAAGGTACAATATACCAAAGTGACGAAATTTATTCATAGAACTGAAATGAACGTTACGTACAATTACAAACTTATGGTACAGCAACATCTATGTCAACCATGGCCTTTGTAGTAGTGCTCCTTATTTAATTTATTGATGCAGAAAAACACAAAAAAACACAGAAAAAAAATCGATGATTAAATGAAGCAAAGCCAGGTTTTATAGAATGATGTTGTTCATCACTTCCCAGCAGGTTTTTCACATGCAGAGAACTAAGTAGGTCCAGGCAAGTGAACAAACATAATGGAATATGGTGCAACTTCAAGTTGTTTAGAATTATCTTTCTCGACAAGGTTCAAGGCTGGGATAGCACCCAATGGATCGAGATGTAACAACTCCCCGTTTAGCTTAACAAGCCGGCTTTGTAAGTTATTATTCACCGGGGTCAGGTGGTATTCTTCTCTTTTCGATCTGTACTTTGAAGGATCCAGGCTTATCTTCACACTGCTCTCACCATCATGGTTCAACATTAGTATTGTAATTCCATTCTGCAAAATCATGAGTTCATCTTAATTATATATGATGATTCTCACTCTGTATAAATTAATTTTGAATTAGCTAGGTATATGTGTCTATAATACACTACAACTCACAGATTTCTTTGCACAATGAGCATATATATACACATTCTTCATCCCTACAATTTCTGTTTTCAGAACCTTTGATCCCATTAATCGGTGCCAAAGAAGAGCACTGCAACAAAGGAAAAGGTAGCTCAATATCGAATTACAAAAGGGTTTTATTTATTTAATTGTTAGGCATTGTATAAGAAACCTGTAGTAATCTGGATTTGGAATGTAGGTGCCGGTTTGGAGTAATCCATAGTTACCACCAGTCAACGTCTGTCTACAAAATGTCTTGGTGTCGAGAAGTGCTGAGTACCCAAGCATATTCAAGTACCAGAAACTATTGATGAAAGTATTGGAGATTCCATCTTGGCCACTATTGAAAGCTCCTCCAACTTCACCAATCCAAGCAACTGCCTTGGTTCCAGGTCTGTTCACAATTTTTTGGAAGCCCTCAAACATGGACTTTGTTGCCTCATCAAACAATGATGCAGTCAGAAGCACATCTTTCAGTGCATCATCACCTCCTACCAAAAAATAAAATTGACAATGTAACTCAAGAATCAACCAAGAACTCAAGAATGTATCCAATACTTTGATAAGAAAACCCTAACTTTGATCCTAACTATTCCAAGAAGAAGATCAATGAAAGAACAACAACACAGGAGGGATTCACGTGGTTCAGCAATCACTTACATTCACAAGAACAATGGGGAGGGATATTTCTTATTGAATCAAAACGAAACACAATAGATTACAATCAAGAATCACACACACTCAGCCTCTTTCACTCTCTGATTTCTCTCTCTACATATGAACACCAAAGCTGAAAATTACATTCTCATAAAGAGCTACAACTAAGCTATTTATAGAAGAAAGAATCAATCAAATCCTTTGAGAATCGAGTGAGATATGAGCCTTTGAATCTGAACCCTCGAATCTAAAACCACAGCAAAACTGATAGCTTGGCTCGTGATCCAAGATAACAGAAAGAACCGCCGCCACGCGTCGTGCTCTGATTCACCAAGCCAAATCCTAGTCATTGCTCCAAAACTGAAACCCACCTCTATAAGTGGAAACGCGCCTCACAATTCACTGTAACACTTTGCTTAAACAAACCAAACTCTTCCAAAATCCCTTTCATCCATACAGCCTCCTTTGCAGCATCTGTTAAGGCTATGAACTCTAATTTAAGGGGATGATAAGACAACTATTGATTGTTGAGCTAACCTCCAACTCACTGCAGTACCAAACAAAGTGAAGACATAGCCTATAGTTGACTTCCTTATGTCAAGCATAATCAGCATCCACATAGCCAATCACTGCATCATCTGTGCATCTCTTGTTGCTGAAACTTAGGCACTTGTTCAATGAACCATTTATGTATCTGAGCATGTACTTCACAACAACCCAATGCATCATCCCTGGAGTGGCCATGTACCTACTTACCAAGCTCATTGCATGAGCTAAATCTGGCCTGCAGCATACCATTGTATACATGATGCTTCCCACAGCACTTGCATAGGGTATCTTGGTCATCTCCTCTTCTTCCTTCTTGTTCTGAGGACATTGAGCCTTGCTTAGCTTGATCTGAGGTAGGATAGGGATTGAGATGGCCTTGGACTGATTCATTTGATATCTAATCAACACCTTCTAAAGGTATTCAGTTTGGCTGAGAACAATTGAGCCTTGATCACCTTCTCTAATGATCTTTATTCCCAGCATCTTCCTTGCCATCCCAAGGTCCTTCATCTCAAATTCAAATTTCAGTTGCTCTTTGATTTGATCTATACCTGTCATCTCAGTGCTAGCTATTAGCATATCATCAACATAAAGTAAAAGATAAGTATGAACTTTCTGAGAATGCTTAAAGTATACACAGTTATCAAACTTGCTCCTTTGGAATTTGATTCTATGCATGAAGTGATCAAACCTTAAGTACCATTGTCTTGGACTTTGCTTCAAGCCATACAAAGACTTCTTAAGCATGCAAGCCTTAGCCTCTTTTCCTTCTCTATGTAGCCCTTCAGGTACCTTCATGTATATGGTCTCTTTCAGTTCTCCATGCAAGAAAGCAGTAGTGACATCCATTTGGTGTAAGTACATCCTAAATTGAGCAGTCATGGCAAGAAGAATTCTAATTGAGCTATGCTTGACCACTGGAGAAAAGATCTCATTATAATCTACTCCCTCATTCTGAGTGAATCCCTTGGCCACAAGCCTGGCCTTGAATCTTACTCCTCCACCTGGTATAGCTTCAGGCTTTCTCCTGAAAATCCACTTGCACCCTACAAGCTTTTTGTTGTTTGGTTTGTCTACAATAATCTAAGTATTGTTCTTTGCAAGTGAATTCAATTCTTCCTGGATTGCTCCTAACCATTTTCTCTTGTCCTTACAAAAGATAACCTCTCTAACATCCTTTGGTTCCTCAGCATCAACATCTTCAGCAACAAGAAGAGCAAAGTACACATTATCTGCATGTCCAAATCTTGCAGGTGGTCTTATGTTCCTTCTAGTCCTGTCCCTGACCAACTGATAGTTCTCTATGGGATTCTCATCATGCTGATCTTCTTCTGAGTTTGAATCAGATGAGTCATGAGCCTGAACTATATCTTATGCCCCCTGAGCTTGATCTCTATCCAATAGAGTCTCCACCTCAAGCTTAGAGCTTTCATGTTCTGATCCTGGTTTCTGATTTGATTCCTCTTGCTTCAATGACATTTTAACTTCATCAAATGTAACATCTCTACTGATTATACACTTTTGGTAGTCCTTCTCATAGCACCATAGCCAGTAACCTTTCACCCCCTTTGGATAGCCTAAGAAAACACATCTCAAGGCTCTTGACTCCAACATAAACTTGACTGCCAAAGACCTTAAGCTCAGTGTAGTTACCTCATCTCATTGATATGCCCAAGCCTCTTATGCCATAACTGAGTTTTGTCCATCTCTTTGACTGAGTGAGCTTAATCTATAGCAGTGGCACCATCTAAGTAGTAGAGTTACCTCTTCTTGCTGCCTCTCATAACCACTAGAGAACCCCTTATGATCTTCATTTGACCATTTTCAGACTTGAAGGTGTAGCCTTGAGAGTCCAACATTCCCAGAGAAATCAAATTCCTCTTGAGATCAGGAACATATCTGACTTTTGATAGAATTCTCACTGCTCCATCATGCATCTTTAATTGAATAGATCCAATGCCTGCAACCCTACAAGTTTGATTGGTCCCTAGCATCACCAATCCACCATCACTGAGGGTCAATTGATCAAACCACTCCTTGTTGGGGCTCATGTGAAATGAGCACCCAGAGTCTAGCACCCAAACCTCTTCAGTTCCCTTGGTGGTCACAGCAAGAACATCTGTTGATTCATAGCCAGAGTTAGGTGTAATAATGGCAAGCTACGAGGCTCATCTATCAATGGCAAGCTACGAGGCTCATCTCATATGCAGATTCTCATTCGTCCAATGCTGAATCAATGGCAAGCTACGAGGCTCATCTATCCTTTGCCATTTCATCCTATGCAAATATGCCAATTGCAATACTAGGAGGCAGCAATTCAGAACTTTTGTCTTCTCCATGTGATAGTTAGTAACAACCTCACAAATTCTATCCATCACATAACCACATCAATCAAATTTAGAAATGTTTTGTACATCAACCAAAGACTTCAATATGCCCAAAGGCCCCAACCGTTAGAACAAGGATAAAAAAACACAGACATCACATACAAAACATCATACAAAACCCTACGAGGAGACCTAGCTTGAATATCATAAGTATCCTTAAGCCTAGTCAGAATTTCATCCACATCACCCTTCCTAAATTACATGACACTATTTTCCCCACGTGGAATCATAAACATATCAAACACATCATTACCATTAATAGCAAAACTACGATTCCTATCTAAATTTAACATTCTGCTACCACCATTAAATCGACTAACTAACCACGTAACTATCATGAGATTCAGCCTACTCAAACGCATACGCAGTAAGCCACCAAAACTGATGCTTTCAACATCAGCCCTTTGTCTATCATTCAATGCAGCAACAAGTTCAACAACACCACTCAATTTGCAAGTAATAATAATAATCAAACTGCAAAATAAAAAAGGAAAAACTCAATCAGTTACTAACTACAAATCAAAACAGAACATACATTTTATATAAAATAGACATACCTTTAACACAAGTTAAACAGACCTTTACACTACATTAAACATACCTTTCACATGAAAATACACAACTTACCAATACAGATATTATTCATACCTTAATCATATAATACACATACCTTTAACATATAATAGACAAACCAAAAAACACTATACATTCTAATTAAAAAATTCAGAAAGTCAACTACATGACAAAAAACAACATGCAAAACCATACCAAAACACAAAAAATATAGTTATACCTATCCTTCCTCACACAGACAGTGTCAAAAGCCCTTTTAGATCTCTTCCTCACTATCTGCTCCTCAGGAACTTTCACAATCTCTCTCTTCGGTGCCATCTAACAACATGCAGAGATCAAAAACACAACTATTAAAACCAAAAATCCAGAAAAAACACAAATATAGAACTGACAAACACTTCGCATAACACAGAATCAAAAATACCAAATAAAACTAAGGTTTTCAGAAACACTTGAAACAAATCTCATTAAAAAGAGTGAAATAACAACAAGAAACAACAAACATAAAAAAACAATGAAATGATACAAACCTGAACACTGTAGCATTTCGGAAAATCTCCACAAACACAACTTCACCGAAAACCTCCACCAAAAACTGACAAAGATACTACAAGATAATACGAAAAAGAAGCAAAGGAAAACTGAAGCACATCGCCGGAAAAGGAGAAAACACGACTCGAGAAACTGGAGGAAGAGAAATCACGCAGAAGTTGTTTGAAGAGAGAAAAAGAAAATGGGTGTGGAAAAAAAAACAAAACCCTATTTATATTTTTCAAACCGGGTCGGATTTGGGCGCGGGTCGGGTCAGGTGCATGGATCTCTTAGATCCATGCACCTGACTCATAAAAGTTTTTGCCTTTAGTCTCACGAACCCTACTCTATGTTTCTTTTCACACTTCACATATGAACTGTGTTTGTCACGTGTCTGTAATGTTGGAAGGAATGATGATATAATTTAGATATATGTGTTTGTAGAGTATTTATTAGCATGATTTTATTTTCATATTCTAAAATAATTTTTTGCATTTTTTTTGTCTTTCTTATTTGAGTTTTAGTATAAAATTGTTAATAGATAGTTCTTTTATAAATGTTTTAACTATAAATATTTTTATATCTTTCTTTAAAAATATAGAATATATCTCATTTTTATCATTCAATAATATCTGTTTTGTTTCAATATTGCCTTTTCCTTTAATTTTATTAGCTTTATATAATAGTTTCATTTGTAATTTTTTTTGTTCTTTTTACTAGTCTTTTTTCTATCTTTGTATTTGTTATTGTCATACTTTATTATAATTTCCCAAAATTGGTTTAAGGGGGTGCTTGGACGGAATGTCCATTCACATTTTCGATAAAAAAAATACCAAAATGTCAAGATCGATAATTAAAGGATAAAAACTGAAAACCACAAAGCTAGTGCACTAAAATTGAACACACTTAAGTTATCATACTAAAATTGATATTTTCCCCAAAATAAAATACCCAAATAAGAGATCCATTCAAGAAAGATGGGGACTAGTTGCGTTTAGTCGATTTATATGTGGAGTGCATATATATTGGTACGGAAAAGTCCCATTCTTTTAGCTAAGAAGATTTCTAGTAAAGAAAATGCTATTTTCTTTATTCAAATATATGCTACTATAAAAGTAGATATTCCTCTACAGTTATAGTTTTTTGTATATCAGATAATATTTTTATAATATGTACATAATTTGAATAATATAATACACACTACAAGAATTTCGCTCAATAACAACTCAAGAATTACAATGGTTTTATGCATTTTGTGTTGTTGTAAACAAATTTACAACAGTTTTGCATAAAACCGTTGTCGTTGAGTGAAAAAATGCGCTCAACCACAACGATTTTTATGTACCGTTGTCGTTGAGCACATTTTTTCGCTCAATGACAACGGTTGGGACAACGGAACCAATTCACAATTGTTGTTGAGTGTTTTTTTCGCTCAACGACAACGGTATGATGAACTGTTGTAAGCTACAGTTGTCGTTGAGCAAAACAATGCACTCAATGACAACATTGTTTTATGTACCGTTGTCTTTTTCCAAATTTTTATGTAAGTACGACAACGGTTGAGACAACATGAATAATTCACTATTGTTGTTCAGCATCTTTTTTCTCAACGACAACGGTATTTTATTTCCGTTGTCCCAATTTTTAAAATGAAAACACTTAATCAAATTGCTTCTCTTCTAGGGTTAAAATTGCGCAACCTCTACATTCCAATTTATCCCACTTCTCTCTTCATCAATTATTTTCCCACACCGCCGCCTGCTACCTCACCGCCTCCTTCATGAGATCGCTGGAGAGTTTAACTACGTCCTCCTTTGCTGCCTCAGCCTCCCGCCGTCTCCCGCCACCGTGCTGGTCCCCTGAGGAGATTGTCGTCCTCATCGAGGCCTACAAGAGCAAGTGGTACTCTCTCCGCCATGGCAATCTCCGAGCGAACCACTGGCAGGAGGTCACCAACGACGTCGCCGTCAGATGCCTCGCTTCCCTCCCAAGACCACCGTTTAGTGCCGCCACAAGATGGAGAAGCTCCAGAATTGTATCGCATCGAGATCCAGTGAGCCTCCATGCACGGCGGCGTCCGTCGATTCACGTCGTCGTGGGTCCGCTCCGAAGGTTTATTCTAAAATTGATGAAATTGGTGATCCAATCCCAAATAACCCTAACCCTAGATTCCTAAATTCCACTGTAGGTTTCAATGGTGCTGCTTCTAGTACGGTTTTATATCATTTCAATGGTGCTGCCTCTGGGATTGAGGTTTGTGCTTAGGTTAAGATTTTTAGTTGCATTAAGAAAAACACTAAAATAGTTCATTGGAATAATGAGGTGTGTGTGCATGTTTTATACATTTTCATCTAGTGAATAACAGACCCACATTGGCCTAGTGAAGAGACGAAGATGAAGATTATTTCTAAGGTGTTTCTGAAGAAATAGTGAAGAAATGAAGATGAAGATTTGTAGTTTTTGAGGTAGCTATAGTTGTTCAAGTTGTATAGTAGAAGTCAATGATCTTTAATGTTGTTGTTTTTTAGATGGATTTTTTTTATATTAAACTTTGTTATGTTATATTATGTTATATGAGATATTGATTGCAATAGAAATTTGAAATATTTTGAAATAGAATTTGTAAGGAACATTGTATAAGATTTTGATGAGTGACAAAACATGTAATAGATCAGGGCCTAGGATCCTATGTATTAGATTCTGCTGTAAAATATTTCTAAGTATAGGAACAGGATGCTTGAAGATCAAAAGAATGGAGCATAATGACCCTGCTGTATATAAACCGAAGAGAAAATACAAAAATACATATCAGCAGCAGGTTGCTCAAAAAGGATACTGGCCGTACCACCCGAGGACACTTAAGGTTACTGAAGGTTACTGACTACTAGACGAACAAAAGGTGAACTAAAGATGACAGAAGCACCAGGAAGTATCAACAACCTGATTCTATAGCAGTTACCTCCAAAAACGTGTACAAGGTTAACGTTAGGCACAAGCCGCATTTGCAACCAATCAAGTTATGCCACGTATTAAAAAGTAAAAAGGAAGTCTGCAAAGAAGTCAGACTAGGTATGGCGATAGCAGCATCAGTCACGTACACCCTCAACGATCAGTGTACGAACAAAGCAGAAACTGCCACTCTGATCTACGAAAAGCTACAAAGAAGGCTCACTCTCTCCAACAGACAAATATTTGAATCGCCTATAAATGTTGGAAGACTGGCACATGAAACTCACCTGAAACTCTTACGATCAAAACGCTCAATCTATCAAAGATCATCTATAAATTCATAGAAGTTTCAAGTCCAGTCTAGCAGCAAGCTATCTTTAGCTTTGAGAGCTCAATCGTTTCTAAGCTTGCTGTCTGTGTTGTTGTTTTCTTACTTTCATTTAGACTGTAAAGGAGTTGCTTGATCAGAGGGAGTTCCTGATCAAGTATTTACGTTCTTAGTAGAAGAACAAGAGCTCTGTATGGGCTAGAGGAGTTTGGTCACTGTGCAGTAACCCTGTGTGGGTGAGACTGACAGTCTTTGTTAGGTTTAGGTTGTCTAAGCGAGGCTTGTGTAAATCAACCGTTTGACCTAAAAAAAGTTCCTCCTTGTGTAGGAGAAGAGAGGACGTAGAGGGATTACTCCACCCTTGAATCTCTATACACCGATGTGTTCTTTACCGTGCTACTTTCATTAATCTTGTGATATTATTGCTTATCTGCTCTTATCATATGCATATCATTTATAAGCATAATATTTGTCCATCAGAAAAGAAGCTCTACTTGAAAAGTATTTCCGCTGTGCATAAATGTCATTCTATCTTAAAGCTTAGGGTAACTGCTCAAGCAGTAACCTTCAAGGCAGTTAGTGCTTTATAAACTGCCTGTGTGTCGTTTTAGAAGAAAAGATTGAAAATTTTGAGTAGGCTTATTCACCCCCCCCCTCTAAGCCTACTACCACTTGGGACCAACAAAATTTTTTTTTATTTATAGGTCATTGATTATGAATTACTACAAGTTATAAAAGTGTTATAAATAAAAGAGTGCAACAAAAAAATAAAAGAAAAAAATGTTGTGAAAAAAGATAAAGACAACGGTTAACAACCTTCATAACAGTGTTGTCATTTTCCACAACGACAACGATTGTTAACCGTTATGGAAGATAACTTCTTACCGTTGTTGTAGATGATGTTGTGGTGGACACCCCTCAAACCACAACGGTTATTAACCGTTGTCGAAGACAACAACCACAACGGTCATTACAACGGTAAATAATCGTTGTGGTTGTTATCTTCGACAACGGTTAATAACCGTTGTGGTTGAGGGGGGGTCTACCACAACACCATCTACTACAATGGTAAGAAGTTGTCTTCCACAACGGTTAATAACTGTTGTCGTTGAGTGAAACAAGAAGGGTATTGCATAATATAATGAACCACATGTGTGTGTATATATATAGGAAATCTTTGGAGATATTTACAAGTTTATCATTTTCCCACCTAAATTATAAAGATATTCTAGAAAATGTTATAATAAATAATTAGTTATTTAGACTACCATTTTACTTTTCATGAGAACCAATATAGAATATTTTTCGCTGCCTATTTCTAGTCTATACTGTAAGTGTACGGTGTCAACAATAGATAGGACGAGCAATGTAGATCCCACAAAGACTAGTGAATTAGAACGATGTTAACTACCCAATTAATTACCTAATTTTATCTAGGTGGCCGAATTAAGAGATTTGAATCTAATTAACCTATATATAAAGACAAATAAATGAAATAAAATATGGAACAAGCAAATATCAAGAAAATCAAGATTCAAACAAGGATCCAAAGACAACGATTTCATTCTACTTCAATCAAGTTTACTAATCTAGCACAAATCAACCTCAAATCCAATTATTTTATGTGAGCAATCACGATTGTAGATTAACCTCTCTCTCGAGCAACTTAACTCGTTGATTGATTATTAATGTTTGTATCTCTACCTCGCAGTTAATAACCAACTCTCAAAAGCTCATAAGATCGCATTCTCACCCCAATTATTTACCAATCTCTCGATCTAGGCAATTTAATTGAGTCATGCATTCCCAAATCTATAATCAGATATCTTCTCTCGATTTCAATCCAATTATTTAGAGCATGAATAAATTTGATCAGGATTCACACATGGAATAAGCACAACGAAGCATGAATAAAATATCATGGATTAGGGGAAAGATTAAAACTAGATATTCAATAAGAAATCCATATAACTACTCTCGTGCCCTAAGATCATGAGACCCCTATCCAAAAATCATGTTCGCAAAGTAAAAAAAATTACAAAATGACATGATCAAAACTAGAAATAAATCAAAGAAAGGCTTATTGAATTTGTGATCGTTGGTTGCTCCTCTTGACTCTTGAATCTTCAATTCCTTGCTTTCTTGCTTGCTCTCAAGATGTAGATGTGTATTTTGATGTGGATGTGTTATTTTGAATCTTCGTGTCTCTTCTTTTTGTTTTGAGTCACAAAATCCCATTTTATATTCACAATTAGGTTTGGAGTAGAGTTTTAGTCAAAACGGGGTCTGAAACGGCCAAACGAAACACGGCCTAGCCGGATCAGGATGACCCAGTGCATATTGGATAGCAAAACAGAAATTTGGGGCATAAGACACGTGACCCGGTCGGGTCACCGTCGACCCGGGTGGGGTCGATGTTTCGAATTTCGTTGGTTACTCAACTCGTGCATTGAGACCCGATCTCACCTGGGTTATGGCTTCCAGACTTCTTTTGACCCATTTGGTGCTCCAATTGGACTTTGACGTCTTCATTAAAGTTGTATCCCTTGAAGTTAGCTATCCAATGACATTAATTTCAGCCCAAGATCAGTTTTTTACACCAAGTTATGCCCAATTTACTGGAATCCTGGCAAAATGAAAATTAGGACATTCTTGCACGACTTTCAACTTCTTTTGATATTCTGCTTTTGTGGAGGCAGGATTTAAGTAAAAGTCCAACATGAAAGTGTAGAACTCCCTCTTATCTTTCCAAAAAGACAAGAATAATCAAATTTGGACTTCTAGAGCTCGAGATATGATTTTTTTTTCCATAACTGCGCATTATCGACTCCATGTCTCGACTCCATTCAATTCCATTGAACTTTTATTTTGTGATAAAATCTATCAAATTCCTTTTTTATTGCATGCTTTTCAACACAAAATGATATGAAATTAAATTCCAAAATGCATCAAATAACGAAGTTATCACAAAACATCGTCACAAATCTTATATAAAAACATTATATATAGAGAGAGAATATCATGTTTAATTTTTAAGAAAAATGAATTGAAAATTTAACAAAGAAATTTTGTTTATAAAACAGGAGAAAATAAATGTAAAATAAATTTCAAAATATATAAATATTATGAAATACACAACAAAAAATGTAGATTAAATATTTGAAAGTATATAAATCTGAAAACTATTATAAAAATCTAAGAAACAATGATAAAATCTAGAAAAAGAATAAAATAACATGACAAGAACTAATCTAAAAAAATATAAAAACTAAAATTCAAAATTAAATATAAAAAGAAAAGGTACAAAGTTAAATAACAATAACTATTGTGTAGATAATGTCTTGTAATTTAGAAATAGGGTAAAAAACATAATGGCATCCGAACTATACCTGATTTTACAGATCTTGGTAAAAACTTTTCAATGTTGCATCGTACTGGCCGAACTTTACGCGATTTACAGATTCCGGTAAAAAAGTAATTTCCGGCCATTTTCTCCGGCAATTTCAAGACACGTGCCTTGCACGTGTTTCATTAAGGGCAATATTGTCTTTTTCCCTGAAGATGCACACGTGATTACACACTTGGCTTATTTCCAATTTTAACTCATTGATGATGAAGGTGAAGGTGAAAGTAGAATCTGTCCGAAAATGGTGAAAGTAGGAAGGTGAAGGTGAAAGTAGTACCTGTATAAAAATGGCCTGAGGCAGATGGCTGAGCAGCACCGCCTCCAGCTCCTTCCCCAGCGGCGTCCCCCCCCACAACACCATCCTGATCGAGCTCAAATCGAAGTTATCCACCATCGGATTCTTCGCCAGCGCCAGCACCAGCGGTGACACCACCGCCACCACCGAGACACGGTGGCTCTGTATCAATTCCAGCAGCGAACCGATTTCAAATTTCTATATCAGCAGAACCGCCGTGCCGGCTCTGATCGAGCACAGCAGAACGGAGTTGAGAGAGTAAATGTGAAACAAGGGCAGAACTTAGAGCACGACGTCGTCCTGCTTCAAGTACAAATTAGGGTTTTCACAGTCAACTTGTTGAGCGACGCTCGTGATTAGGCTTTTGTGAGTCAGGATGATGCCTTTCGGCAGCCTGGTTGTGCCTGAGGAAAACGGCAGCGTGACGACGTCGTTTGGATCGATATCGACCTCTGGTGCGTTATCTTCGTTCGCGTCGTGAAAAATGCAGGCAATTTTGATTTTACAACAAAAAAAAGTGTGTAATCCACGTGTGTATCCTTAGGGAGAAAGACAATATTGCCCTTAATGAAACGCGTGCAAGGCACGTGTCCTAAAATTACCGGAGAAAATGTCGAAAAATCACTTTTTTACCAGAATCTGCAAATTGCGTAAAGTTCGGCCAGTACGGTGCAACATTAAAAAGTGTTTACCAAGATCTGTAAAACTGGGTATAGTTCAGGTACCATAATGTTTTTTACCCTTAGAAATATACATTGTTGGTCCCAAATGGTAGAGGGTTTAGAAGGGGGTGAATAAACGAAAAAATTGGCCAAAATACACCCGTATATATACCATATTCATGACTTTGTCCTTAAATTTTACCAGTTTTTGAAACTATCCCGTAGGTTACACTTTCTTACCAAAAATACCTCATCATGCCTATTGTAGGAGGTAACTTGATGACGTGGCAAGTTTTTTCACGCGTGGAATATAATTTTCAATTCTTTTTGTTACACATCAAATGGGGGTTTCCACGTCAGCCCCCTTTTAATCCTAACACACCCCCGGAGAGAGATCAAGAGAGAAGTAGAAAAGCAGAGATAGATCGAGAGAGAGAGAGAGAGAGAGAAGAGACCAATCAAGGTGGGGGCAAAGGGATCGGTTGAAGAGCCGTTGGAGCGGTGGGCAGCGTTCTAGAGAAGTAGCGGCGGTGGGGAAAAGGGTGGAAGGAATTTCCGATTGTGGATGATAATTTCTAATTTTTCGATGGGCTCATCCGAGTATCTTATGGATGATAACGGATACGAGGTTTCAGTTGGTTTCATCCCTTACCGGAGAGGAATTTCTGATTCACATCAATCGACAAGGAATCGTTAATCAGAATTCCGATACCGAAGCAGCCAGGGGAGGAACTCGCGGCGGACGTATCTGGTCGAAGGAATTGGCTGAGGGAGTACGTGGACAGGTTGGCGTCCGTTTTCAATTTCTTCCCATGTGATGTCGTTTCGAAGCTCGGGAGTACGTGTTCTACTGGCAGCTACGGAGTAGATCTGAGGGGGACTTACCAACGAGGGAAACAGCGACTTGGTGACATCCGACGAATTGTGGAAGGAGAGGAAGCTGGTAAGATTGTTGGTGTGTTTTATGGAGATGGGTCTACTGCGTTTTTGGAGCTCTAAAGTAGATTTCTTCGACTGGGATTTTCTGTTTACGATTTCAGGTGGAATGGTAGAGAGAGAAATGGTCGTGCGGTTAAAAAATTGAAAACCCCCATCCCAACCGAGAACAAACCCCATCTCCTAATCGAATCTCAATTGAATTTCCACCGTCGTGATCTGAAAAGGTAGATGATGAGAAAACGGCGATGGCGGTGCTGGGAGAATGGCGGAGAAATAGCGGTTGGCAGTGGCGGCTTGTCACGGTGGCGGTGCAACTTCTCTCACTCTCCACCGCCTTCCACCATCTCTGTCGGCTACCTCATTCGCCAGGAAATGGTCGTGAAAGCCACGATCACCTCTCCATCTCTTCCTATTTTTTCTCTGCTCTTTCTCTCGAGAGTGTGCGTCGTATGCTATTTGTGGTTGGGCTCCGACGACGGGCTATCGCCGGCCGTGACAGATGGGCAGCGGAGTAGAGAGAGCTGACGAGTTTTGGTTTGGTGGAGAAGCTGGCGGGTTTCGGTTTACCGACGACCGTGGGAATGGTTTGGGGGTGGGGGTGGTATTTTGTAAATTAATTAACTCCAGGGACCAATCTGAAAAACTCAAATTTTTTAATAATTGAAGTTTAACCCAAAACTTCCGGTAATTTGCATTATGAATATCAGAAAATAAAAAATTATGATTACACATGTGTATTTAACTGCCACATCAGCACGTAACCGGCTAGTTACCTCCTACAACAAGTGATGGGGTATTTTTGGCAAGAAAGTGTAACCTATGGGATAGTTTCAACAACTGGTAAAATTAAAGGACAAGGTCGTAATTATGGTATATATATGGGGTATTTTTGCCATTTTTCCCGTGAATAAATCTTCTCAAAATTTTCAAACTTTTACTCCAAAGAATATAAGTTCCTGCAGGGAGCAGTAAGCTACAGAGCTTGCTGCTTTGGATCAGAGATTACTGCTTGAGCTGTAAGCTAAAGAACTTTAAGAGTTTAATGCATATCGGAAAATACTTAGAAATATGATGTTTTCTGAAAACACAAAAGATGTTATATGACAGATATAAGGATGCAGAAAGTTTAAATAAACAAGTAGAACACACAACACGATACATAGTGGTTCGAGGGTGGAGTAATCTCTCTACATCCACTCTACTTCTTTCACCAGGAAGAACTTTGTTAAGGATGTTTGGTTTACAAAGATTCGATCAAATACAAACACTTCCCTAACAACATGAGCAGCCTCCCACACAGGTTACTGTTTGACCAAAAACTAAACAGCCCACACAAGACTCTTACTCTTCTAACAAGAGTGAACACACTTAGCAGGAATTACCCTCTACTAAGAGACTCCTAAAATAATCTATAAAGATTAAAAAGGTTTTTCTTCTTCAACTCGGAGTGCAGCAAGCTTCTGATGAAGTAGCTCAGGTAGCTGGATTGTTTGTTGCTAATAGATTAAGTGACTGAAACTTTATGGATTTGATTGCTTGAGAACTTAGGAATTTGCTTGTGAGCTCGTGAGTTTCAGTTGTTGTTTCAGGTGCACTCTTCATCTATTTATATGCTTCAGGATATTCTACCCATTGAAGGAGGTAGCTTACTGATCAGTGAGGTGTCCAGCTGTGATTGGGTGGTATAGATCTTTTGCGTATTCTAGTACACCGTTATACTATACCCTTCATTCTATTGAATCGTCATTTTTGTCTCTTAAATCCTTCTAGGTGTTATTTTCTGATTGGCTCCTTCTTGAATATTTCTCTAGGTGAATTGAGGGCCCTGATTCAGAAATAACTATCTTCTAGGATGATCAAGCCTTCTATCGTTTACTAGAACTAACTTGTTGTATGCAGTATGCTTGATTAGCTTCTTGTAGTAACCAGTAAGATTGGCTAGCTTCCTTGTAGAGATCAACATGCTAGGCTAGCTTCCTGTAAAAATCAGTAAGATCAGCATGCTTTAGGTAGCTTCTTGTAGGGTTCCTCCTTAGCTCACCGCATTCTGATTATAATGAGCTTAGTCTCCTTTAGTGAACTTTCGATCTTTAGGCAACATCCATGACTTAGCTAAACTTTTACATAGAAAATCCCAAGTACAAGGTTACTACTTCATATCTATTACATGTTTTGAATTCATCAAAATCTATACAAAGGTTCTTAACAATTTCCCCATTTTTGATGATGACAAAACTCATTTAAGAGGATCAAAGCTCAAGAATTTTATATATATGTAAGAAACAGTAAGCATCAACAAAAAGCAGAATAATATTCAGAAAATAGCATAAGATCACAAGGAGTGAACTTGAAACAGGTAGAACAAAATTTATTGATTCAGAGCATAGAGATTATGCTAGACAAATCAGAATACAAAACATCATAACAAAGATTATCTAGTTTTCTATGCTTTGTCTTCTTTCTCTTGCTTCAACCTTTTTATTCCCCCCGTTAGCTTGTTGCTGCTTGCTGTTTTCATTCCCTTTTAGCTTGCTGTCTTCTTATTCCTCTTTAGCTTGCTATCTTCTTATTCCTCGTTAGCTTGTTGCTGCCTACTAAGTCTTCTATCCAGCTTCTCCCTTTGAGTTTACCTTTCTCCCTTTAACATCTTCTCACTCTTACAACCTGTAGGAAATTGTTCCTTGATAGATTTGTTCATTACGTCCAGAATATATACAAAATACATAGTCAATACATTCCTAACAAACTATCTAGAATTAAGGAAAGACTAAGGAAAGAATATATTTACAATAATCATAAGCTATAATTAGGGAGTCTAACACACCCCCGCAGTCGAAACAGGAGGTTTCCGGACGTTGAGATTGTCTCGGAAATCATCAAAGAGGACAGTGGGAGTACTTTGGTGAATAAATCCACAATTTGGTGTCGAGAGGGAACATGTAGCACTCAAACATGGCCTTGAGCAACTTTTTCACGGACGAAGTGTATATCCATTTCGACATGTTTAGTGCGCTAATGTTGAACAGGATTTCCGATAAGATAGATAGCACTAACATTGTCACAGTAAACAATAGTTGCCTTCTGAATCGGAAAATGCAACTCAAGAAGCAAGTTACGTAACCAGCATGATTCAGAAACAACATTGGTAACACCTCGATATTCGGCTTCAGCACTTGAACGGGAGAGGGTCAGCTGTCGTTTCGATGACCAAGATAACAAGTTGTCACCAAGAAATACACAATACCCGGAAGTAGAACGTCAGGTGTCCGGGCAACCACCCCAATCTGCATCAGTATATGAAACAAGTCCAGTGACCGAGGACTTAAAAAGTTACAAGCTAAGATCAATGGTTCCCTTTATGTAGTGAAACACACGCTTTAAGGCATTCATGTGGGCAACTCTCGGATCATGCATGTGAAGACAAACTTGTTGTACGGTATAAGAAATATCAGGGTGGGTAAACGTAAGATGCTGTAATGCACCGGCCAAGCTTCGATAGTGAGTCGGGTCTTCAAAAAGAGGACCTAAATGATGACTTAGCTTAGTGTGTGTGTCAACAGGAGTATGAGATGGATTGCAACCTGATATTCCAGCTCTTTCAAGAATGTCCTCCGCATACTTAGTCTGATTGAGAAAGAGACCGGAGTCGGTACGGGTGACAGCAACACCGAGAAAGAAATGAAGGGGTCCCAAGTCCTTCATAGCAAACTCGAAAGCGAGCATCGACATGATCGACTTGTGAAGAGACGTGGAT
Source organism: Scutellaria baicalensis (assembly GCA_005771605.1). Taxonomy (NCBI): domain Eukaryota; kingdom Viridiplantae; phylum Streptophyta; class Magnoliopsida; order Lamiales; family Lamiaceae; genus Scutellaria; species Scutellaria baicalensis. Next base: position 43,848,474 of record CM016723.1, read on the forward strand.
GACATAGTGAGGATGATGTCATCTACGTAAAGAAGAAGATATGCCATGTCGGTTCCTTATTTGTAGATGAATAAAGCGTGGTCGGATTTGCTATGGGAGAAACCAATGGAGGTAACAAAATCCGCAAACCGTTGGTACCACGCACGAGGTGCTTGCTTAAGACCGTATAATGACTTCTTCAACAGACAAACATAATCAAGATGTCGAGCATCTCGAAAACCCATAAGTTGATGCATGTAGACAGTAGCTTTAAGATTGCCATGGAGAAACACATTATTCACATCTAATTGATGAAGTGGCCAAGAATGAGAAATAACAATGCTAAGAACTGTCCGAATTGTAGCTGGTTTGACAACGGGACTAAAAGTTTCGTCACAATCCACTCCAACTTGTTGAGCCCTGCCATCACCTACAAGACGAGCCTTGTATCGCTCAAAAGAACCGTTAGAATTCTTTTTATGACAAAATATCCACATAAACGAATAACATTCACATTAGATGGACAGGGGACTAAATCCCACGTATTATTACTAATTAGAGCATTATATTCATTGTTCATGGAGGATTTCCAATTCACATCGATCAAGGCTTCTTTTGGGTTACGTGGAAGAGGAGATGGTGTGGTGGAAGAGGTGAGGTTGAAAAGGCGTTTAGGACGGACAATGCCATGCATGCTACGAGTTTGCATGGATCGGGCGGGAGGGGCAGGAGGCCTAGATTGCGGTAGCTGGGCTGTGGATGAGTTGTTACCAGAAATTGAGGGCATATGGGGGTTGGCCGTGGGAGCCTGTGGGAGTAGCCCATTAGAGGAAGGAGGGGTACGTAAAGGCACGACAGAAACATTATTTTTGGGAAAAGCGAAATGATCCTGGACAAGAGGATTGATAGGGCTGTCCAGAAATGAGTAGAGGGATGGGTTCGGCAATTGGATTTCAGAGAAAGGAAATCGACTCTCGTCAAACACGACATGCCGGGAAATGATAATCTTCTTGGATGAGATATCATAACACTTGTAACCACGATGGTTGGGTGGGTAGCCCAAAAACACACATGGGGTAGAACGAGCTTGGAGTTTGTGGATAGATGAAGATGGGAATAGAGGGAAACATAAACAACCAAAAACCCGTAAATGTTTGTAGGTAGGGAGTCGATTATACAAGATTTAGATTGGTGAACGATTTTGGAGGGTTCTATGGGGAATAATGTTAAGGAGGTAGGTGGCCATTTGTAAGGCTTGGTGCCAGAATTGGGGTGGCATAGAAGAGTGGACAAGAATTTTACGCATGGCATTATTAATGGCACGAATTTTACGTTCAGCTTTTCCATTTTGGGAAGAAGTGTATGGGCATGAAAACCGAAAATCAATACCAAGTTGTTGACAAAATAATTTAAATGTAGTGTTTGCAAATTCTTTTCCATTGTCACATTGAAAAGATTTGATCGACATATGGAATTGAGTTTGGATATAGGTGCCAAAAGCCGAAAAAATTTAAGTAGTTTGCGACTTCTTACCAATGGGAAAAGTCCACAAAAAATCACTAAGACTATCAAGAAAAAACACATAGTATCTATGCCCTATAGAACTTAACACAGAAGAGGTCCACAAAGCACTGTGTATAATATCAAAAGGTAATATCGTGCAAGAAGAAGAAGAATGAAAAAGTAATTTAACTTGTTTGCCAAAAACACAAGATGAACAAGCATCAAAGTTTGAAATAGGCTTACAATTAATAACCTTATTGTTCTTGAGAGAGTCTAAAACAGAATTGCTTGGATGTCCTAATCGAGAGTGCCACTACCGTGAATAGGAATTTCCTGCCCACTACCGACAATAATATTATTATTTTTTCTCAAATTAAAATAAGACATAAGATTACCTCCCTCGTTGGTCATATGTGAAGTGGCACCCGTGTCCATGTACCAGTTGTTGTCCGGAGGATTAAAAGTCATCGTCTGGAAGGCTTGTGCCAACTCCGTCGGCTGATATTGAACAGCATGTGCTTGCTGAGGACGACTTCCCAAGATACCCTGCTGACCAGACTGAGGTGGAGGTCGAACCCATGAACTGGTGGGATATGGACAAGGAGGATATTGCCACGGTTGACCCCACGGAGCCACCCAAGTAGGAGGAGTGAACTACTACTAGGGGGGCTGACTGTTGCCACCACCAGGACGTCCACCACCGCAACCACGGCCCTTCCCTTTGCCATGATTTGAAGACGAATTGCGGCTGTTAGAAGGTTTGGACTGCTGATTGCGAGTCTGAGTAGGAGCAGAGTCCGTCCCTGAGTTAGGCCGAGATTGTTCACCGGACTGCTGCACAATGAGGGACTGAATGGTTGTCTTGGCCATGTCACTGGTTTGACGGGCCTTTCGTGATTCCTCCAATAGCAACCGGGAACGGGCAGAAAATAAATTGGGTAATGGATCCATTTGTGAGATGTGAGAAGCAACGATATCATAATTATCATTCAACCCATTCACAAGACGAAGAACTAACCGATTATTCACCACCAGAGCATCTACATTGGCTAGTTGATCGGCGAGATCCTTTAGCTCTTGGCAATATGACGAATCATCAGAAAATCATCTAGAAGCACATTAGTGAATCTATTGTCCAAGGTGGAGGCACGAGCATTTTTATTATCAAAAAATATGCTCTCGAGGTGATCTCACTGAGCCGGCGCGGTGGAGTTGGGACGCAAGATGGTGGTAAGAAGTTAAGGAGAAATTGTGATGTAAATCCAAGTGAGGATAATAGCATCAAGCCAGTTCCAGAGATCCCTATTGAAATCAATTTGACGTTCTCTCTCAGTGAAAGGTATGGAGGGAATGATGTGCTCGTACAAGTCGTAGGCACGACAGCGAATTTTGAATAATTTATCCCATAAGGTATACGGCCTCTTTTCTTGTTCAAGATAAATTGGGATGGAATTTTTGATGTTTGATATGGCAAGGGCCGGATGGAATTTGGTGGAGGAAGATTTCGTCATGCTTGCCGAAAGTATCAAACAAAAATCTGATGAGATGGGCGGCGGAAGCGTTTAAGGAAAGAGATTATGGTCTTGATACCATGTAGGAAATTGTTCCTTGATTGATTTGTTCATTACGTCCAGAATATATACAAAATACATAGTCAATACATTCTTACAAACTATCTTGAATTAAGGAAACAATATATTTACAATAATCACAAGCTATAATTAGGGAGACTAACACAACCTTTAGAGATGGAAAGAAGAAGAGAGTTCTCCCTTCAACATGTTCTCATTCTTGCAGCCTTTAGAGATGAAAAGAAAGAGAGGGATTTGATAAGAGAGAAGAGTAAATGGGGAGGGAGAGAGCATTGATTTGGCCACTTGCTTCATCTCTTCGTTTTCTCCTCCAATTGCTTACCTTCTCTTCTAGCTTGTTCGATCCTTCTCTTCTCTTCATTTGATCCTCCAATATTTTCGCCCTTTTTGTCATCATAAAAAAGCATACTCTCAGAGTTGCTACTAAAGGATCCTTATTTTGATCTTCCATAGAAGAATTGTTGATCTTCTTTGTGGAGGCCAGTTTCATAGACTAGAACTTGACTTCCATATCTTCCATAGCTGTTCTAAGAATACTCTTTGTTTCAAGGGTCTCATCTATGGGGTAGCTATCCATGATTTGAATCGTGTTTGGTTGTTTTCTTGAAGATTGTTTGGTGCTCGGATTGAGGAATAATTATAAGACAAAGAAATCAGGGGCCATACTTGAGGATTTAAAGGAACTTAGAAAATAAGAGCAATAGGGAATGCTATATATATATATATATATATATATATATATATATTTGAAACTTCCCTGAGATTTTCCATGAGAATGTGTTGGTTCCAAGTGGCAGTAGGCTAAGAGGGGGGTGAATAAGCCTACTAATTCTCAAACTTTTCTTCTTTTCAGGAGGCTTAGGTCGAGAGACAGTAACCTTTTGGGAGGTTACTTATCAGAGTTATATTGCGGAAGCTTCCTCTCATGTAAAGACCAAACATGCAAGACATGCATCTAACTTAAAATATGCATAGAACAGTAAGCATAGATAAACACATAGATATACAGAGGTTCAAAGGTGGAGTAATCCTTCTAAATCCTCTCTGCCTCTTCTCAAGAGGGAACATTTGTTAAGCTTGTTGATTTACATAACCCTATCTATTACAACACTCACTTAACAAGTAAGTAGCAAGCCTGTCTACACATAGCTGCTCACAGCTTGCTTGTCTACTCTCCTAACCAACCTATACAGGATCCTACTTAACCTACTCAGGGTCCTCACTTTCTTCTTCAGAAAGTGGACAACTTATCAGGATCCTAGACCTGACTAAGCACTCCTAGACAGTCCTTAAAAGATTTGTCTTCTTTTTTCAAATATCTAAATAAACGAAAAAATCTAGAAAAAAATGTTACATCTTATTGGGAATAATCTTTTTTTTTAATTATGAAAATTAATTTTCAACTTTTAAAATGACAAATAGAAACTATAATACTTATTAGGTATATATAGTAAATTAGAAATATTTATTTAAAAAAAATAAAGCATTTTAAATTAATTGATAAAACCAATGAATAATAATATTTATATCAATAGGAAATTATGTCTGAAGTGTAAATTAATGGCTTAAAATAATATAATAACTATGAAATGATTTATCATAGTTATTAAATTATGTGCACTACTTTAAAATTTATAAACAAGAGAAAAAAATCTAGCAAATATTTTTTTTTGTTTAAAAGTATATTAAAATATCTATAAATAAATAAAAAATATGAAATGATTAAAAGTAATATAATTAATAAGTTCGATAAAATGCTTAAAATAAAAATAAAATATTAGTAATGAGTTAGTCTCATGTGCAACTGGTGCACATACAATTCAGTTCTAGTCCGGGTCGACCCGGATCCGCGCACTTTTTTTTTTTGAATTTTATTTTTTTCACTTCAGGCTATTACCTTTATGTTATATGCGTGTGACCTTTATGTTATATAAGTGTGACCTTTATGTATAAATGTAATGACCTTTATATACTCTAAGTTAGAAAAAAAAAAAGAATTTAGCAAAATTTGTACATATTTACCTTTATGTAATATTAGTTGCACCTATGTTCATCCTAAAAATGCGCTAAATTTTGAAAATTTCCATTTTTTTTCAAAGTTATGGATCATAAAGGTCATAATATTTGTACATAAAGGTCACAAGAATTGTACATAAAGGTCACAACAATACAACATAAATTAGGTTTCAATTTGAAGCGAAAGAACCTGAAAATCTTCATTTTTTCCTAAGTTACTGAACATAAAGGTCATACTTATATAATGTAAATGTCACATCCTTACAACATAAAGGTAACAACCCGAAGCGAAAAAAAAAAGGAAAATCTAGGTGCGCGGATCCGGGTCGGGTTGCCCCAATTGTACCAATCCAGATCCGTGCACTTGGTGCATAACAGCATTTGCGATTAGTAATATAGTTTTTCATACATTCCGCCATCATCATCACCACCATCATATATTCTATCTTTTTTTCTGGATTTTATTTTTCATTTTTAGATATTTTAAAACAAAATATATAAATTCTTATGTTTATCATATTTACGAAAATACCTTGTATATTTATATGTTTTTATCAAAAATATCTCTTTCTCGAATGACATGGATATAAGATTAATATGTATTTTAAACAGAAGATTAATGGATATTTTCGGTGACAAACATTAACAAACGGATATATTTTTATTTTTTTTATTATAATTACAATTGTGGGTGAGGGGACACGAACTTGAGATATTGTTCAAAACGAGAGATGTATTTGCCACTAGGCTAAACCTATGAGTACAACAAACAAATATTTTTATAATCTCAGAAAATTAAAGGATAATGTCATGATTAGGGCAAATGCTGTTGTGCACCAGGTGCATGGATCTGGATTGGTGCAACTGGGCGACCCGACCCGGATCCTCGCACATGGATTTTCATTTTTTTTTTCATTTTTTGCTTCAGAACATGGAAATTTAAAGGAATTACTATTTAGCTACAAAACTACTAGAGAATGAAGAGAAAAAAAAAAAAAAACAAATTAGGGTTGTAAAATGAAATTGGGATAGCATACCACAAATTTTCTCTCATAATGCAAAGGTTTGTTAAGTTTTATTGAGGAAGAAATCTTGACGGAAGATACCAAATGTTGTGTTCTGATGTTACTGATATATACTATTAAATAAATAAAAATGTTGAAAAAAAATTAGTGAGAGTCCAATACAACTCCCTGTCTTTGGGGCTTTAAATATTTTCAAATTGCCAACCGTCTAAAAATCAACATGAAAGAGCTAAAATCAGAAAAGTAGAGTGAAGTTATGAGCTCTCACTTGAAATACAGAAAGAAAAAAATTCAAATAAAAGGCTACAAATTCCAATGAAGGAAGAAGGCTGAAAATAGAAATTGATGAATGTTGGAGAGGGCACCATTCAAATTAGTATTACAAAGGAAGATCGAATCAAGTAACTTGAGAATAAGTCATTACGAAGTTATGGATATGGCATGAGTAATTAGAAATTTGTTAGGAATTATGTATAGATCTTGATGAAGACAAAACATATAATAGATAGGATCTAGTAACCAAGTTCTTAGAATTTATTATGTAAAAAATTTAGTGTTAAGTCAAGGTTACTACATAGAGTTGAAAGTCACTCCAAGAAGCTTGAAGGTTTACTACGAGTATAGATGAGCTACATCAAGCAAGAGAAAACAATACAACAAGCTAGACAAGCCTACTGCATACATCAGCAAGCTAGCTACACTAAAAGACAAAGCAACAACCTAGTCCTAAAGGTTGTTATTTCAACTCTAGTGCTCTCTAAGTTACCAGTAGGAACAATCAAGCGAGAGACAATCAAAGAATGACACCGGGAAGAATCAAAAGGATAAAGGACAAAGTAGCAGAGGATGAAGGTGTAGTGGCAATGGTGTACCAGAATGTGCAGAAGATCTTGTACAATCAGAGAAGGACATCTCACTGCAAGCGAAACTGCCCCCTTCAACGGGCAGAAATTCCCATGCCTATAAATATATGTAAAGTACACCTAAAACAACTATTGAAATCACTGAGCTCACAACCAATTCCAAACTTTTAAGCATTCAGAAATCCTCAAGTTTCAGTCACTCAACAACAAGCCAGCTACTTGAACCTTATTCTTCCAGTGCTTGCTGCCTCCTAGAGTTGAACATAAATCTTTATATTTCTTTTATTGATTGTTTTAGGAGTCTTTTAGCAGAGGGTAGTTTCTGAAGTAGTTTTCACTCTTGTTGATGAGTATGAGTCATGTGTGGGCTGTTTGTATTGGTCATTGCAGTAACTTGTGTAGGAGACTGCTAGTCTTGTTATGGTGTGATTGTATTAGTTGAGTCTTTGTAAACTAATCAAGCTTTAAAAAAATTATAATATACTTCTTCTTCTTCTTCTTCTTCTTCTTCTTCTTCTAGTCTTGTTATGGTGTGATTGTATTAGTTGAGTCTTTGTAAACTAATCAAGCTTTAAAAAAATTATAATATACTTCTTCTTCTTATTCTTCTTCTTCTTATTATGATTATTATTATTTTAAAATAATTTTCGGATTTAAAATTGATTGAGAGCAAGTCTTGTGTGAGACCGTCTCATGGATTTTTTTTCGTGAGACGGGTCAACCCACACTACGCAATTCATATCAAAGTTTGTGGATATGAATTGAATTCATGGGTAATTAGGATCCGTCTCACGGAAACTATCCTTGAGACCGTCTCACATGAGTTTTTGTGATTGATAAATATTAATTTTTATCATATTTCAGAAAATACCTCATATTTTTATCGTATTTCGAAAAACACAAAAACTTGGGTGAGACGGTCTCACTGATTATTTCCGTGAGACGGATCCTTTTTACCCATTTACCAAACTCATATCCATAAATTTATATATGAATTGTAAGATGTGGGCTATGAATTGATCCGTTCCACATTAAATGATCCGTGAGAAGGTCTCACATGAGATTTACTCTTCGAAAAATTGAAAATCCCGCAAAAAAAATGACTCAAATTGGATAGAATTGTCAATTACAGGATCAAAAATTGAAAACTTCATTTTTAGAGGTGATAGGTAGAAAATAAATGTATTTTATTATTAATCAATTTGTGATCTAATTATAACCTTTTATGTGATTGAATGTATCATTTTCTTATTTATATATGTTTTTGGTCTCCAATTACTTCATAAATTGTTTTCTTGATTATCTTAGAAATTATTGGAATACTTTGAAGTCGAAGAAAATAATCATGGATCGAGATGGAATCAAGTCAAAGCCAAATTAAAAAATTAAAGGGAGAAAAGATGGTCTCAGAAAAAGAAGAGAATCATGGACCCAAAACTGTGAAATAAAAGCCCATTTCTCATAAGTCATAAGAGAAAATGGCATGATGGACTTGGGGAGAGAAAAGCCCCAACCGTTTATATTGGAGGGAACAAAGGCCATCCACACAAGAGGGGAGGAGAGATGAACCCTTTGGATTATTTTTAACTTTTCTCCCAAGTCTAATTTAGAAGCAGGAGGCAAGGGTTGGAGATAGAGAGAGAAAATTTCTTATTTTTTATTTTGGATTAATTATCTTTGGAATGAAAGTCTTCTACAATTTTTGTGGATTAGATTCTAATATGATCGGTTAATTTCTCAATTCTGGTTAATAGGGATGTTTAAATTCATATATCTATTTATATTTTGAATAATCTTGTTTCCCCTTCTCGATATCTTGAATGAAATTGTTTATGCCATATGTTCCTATCGATTTTGATTGTTGATGCTTAATTTGAATTGACCTACTAGATTAAGTATTTTTTAATTGAATGCTAGAATCTTAAATCATGAATCATAATTTGTGATTTAATTTAAATTGGTAGTAAACTAGAGGTCGTGCATCTTTAGGGTAACATAATCTTAAATTATCAAATCGAGCTTGTTTGGAGTCTAGTCCATCCTATCATTTTGGTGATTAATTCATTAAAATGAATTAAATAAAGAGAGCTTATTCTAGGTTATTTAATTAAATATGGTTAATAAGTAATTAAATATAATTCATCCTATTGTTTTAGTAATTTTAATCGCATCACTAAAGCGCGGTCAAGAGCACTAATAACGGACGGTGGCTTAAAGGAAGGACGAAAAAATGAAAATTTCCCTTTTATTCATCATATAAACTTATTTTATATAAGGTTTTATGTGAGACCGTATATATTCTTAACTTGATATTGGTAAAAGAGATCGAATAGAGAAAAGTATGTAGTAGATGATGAAATCAAGCCAGCAGCTTTGAATCTTCATCACCTCCGAGCAGCTTTGAATCTTCATCACCTCCGAGCAGCTTAGAATCTTATGTGAGTGATATTAATATGGAAAAGGGAGAATCTTACATACACGAGGGAAATTAGCCTCAGGCAAGTGAACAAACACAAAGGAATATGGAGCAACTTTTACAGGCTTTATAGGAAGCTTTTTAATGGCAGGTTGCACGAAGTATTTTGGTATAACACCGTCCGGACCAACAGTAAGTATGTTTCCGTTTAGCATAACACTCCGACTATATATATCCCCACCCATCGGAGTCAGGTGGTATTCTTCTCTTTTTGTTCCGTAAGTTGCAGAATCGATGCTCGCCTTGAATGTGGTATTACCATCTAAGTTCAACATCAGTATGGTAACTCCAGTCTGCAAGATCATATATATGCATCCATTTAGTTCATCTTATATATTAGCTAGTCAAAGTGGGGTGTGAACCACCACAAGAAAAATGAGTATTTTGCGATAACATTTTTGTGACAACAAAAATTATTGTAAAAAGTCTAGTTTTTACAACAAATTATTATCGTAAAAAATGTTAATAAAACTGGCAAAATGTTGTCACAAAAAGCAATATAAAACAATTTATTTGCGACACAATTTTGTCGAGAAAAAATTATTTACGAGAAGGCTTTTGTGATAATAATTTAGCAACAACATATTGTTGCAAAATGTATTTGCAATGATTATTGAGGTTCTTGCTACTATATTGTTTTTTATCAAACACTCATTTTTCTTGTAAGCTACGTAATCAATTACTTACAGAATTCTTTGCACAATGAGCATAAGCCAGGAAATTCTTCGTCGTCTCTTTAAATTCTATTTTCAGAACAGTGCTTCCCATTAAACGGTGCCAAAGAAGGGCACTGCATGCAACATAGGAAAAGGTTGCTAATTAATAAGCATTAATACTTAATTGGACATCAAATTACATTAATAAACTCTATATATAGATAGAGAGAAAGAGAGACCTGTAGTAATCTGGATTAGGAATGAAGGTGTTGGTGTCGAGTAGTCCATAATTACCACCAATTAATGTTTGTCTACAATATGCCTTGGTGTTGTAAGTTGCAGACAACCCAATCATATTCAAATACCTACTCATTCATCAATGGTTAGTACTAAACTAAAAAAAGAGATATTGAGCGATTTTATTGCAAATAAGGAAAAACTCATTTTTCGTCCTTCCCCAGAGCTGCTTTCCGTTTTTAGGTGTAAAAATGCAACTTTTGATTCGATCTTGTAATTGGAAAATTCATTCAATTATTCTGTAATTGAAAATTTTGTCCAATTTTAGTTTTTTTTACGTCAGATTTTCGATTTTTCCGGCTACAGAGTGGGGATGAGTGTAGTGCACTCGTAAAAATGTGGCTGGAGAATTGAAAATCCAGCGAAATAATAATCAAAATTAGATGAAATTGTCAATTATAGGACCAATATTGAAAAAGTGCATTTTTACATGACTAATGACAGACAATGGTTCTGGAGAAAGATGGAAAATGAGTTTTTCCCTTGCAAATTGCAAAAGCTCCTCCAGATTTGCCACTACTATCGACAAAAGCATTACTGACTCCAACTTTGCCACTACTAAAAGCTCCTCCAGATTCACCAACCCAAGCAACTGCTTCCGTTTCAGATTCCTTGAGAACGTTTTCGAGGGTATCGAACGTCTTGGTTGTTTCCTCAACATAAGATAAACTCATAATGGTTTCTACAAGATCATCGTCATTTCCTACCAAAAAGAAATATTTCGTTTCATTATATATGGATTGCAATATAATCAGATTCTACATCAAATGATATAATATCCTTACCTGAGCTCAGATTATATATATGGTGAGTGGTCACATTTAGATCATTTGTAGTTTCTTCTATGTATTTCGAATACCATTTCTTATCAAATATTGATCCGGGGGCAATTATTAAAGGCGTGGAACCAACGTCGCTGTAAATCTCTTCTAGTAATTTACGCAGACTCTCTGTGTCTTCCGAGTACGGCTTTGGAGGAACTCCTATAAATAGAGTTTCTCCTCCTAGTTCGTTTCCTGCAAACAATATGATATATAAATAATTTTCATAATGAACTTCTCTACTTTTAAAGAACACGAGTATTAATGACGCACGTGGAGGATAAATTTTTTAAATCAAAAATATTATATTACTATTAACCTTAAATAATATTTTTTTTTATAAGAACATACAATCTATATATATTAAACTAAAATAAATTCAAAAAATATATAGTAAAAATAATTAGAGTCCCAATATAACAGAGTCCTACTCATAATAAAATTCTATATGATTTTAGTTCAGAATTCTAATGTAAAATTATGTAAATATGAAAATCATAAATTACTGTTATAACCTTAAATAAAATGTTTAATAATGATATATTAGACAACCCATATTTTGTAAGAAATATTCATACCTTTATATAGGTAATAAATATATATTAACTAAATGGAGTAAGTAATTTCTTACCAAGTGTCCCACCATGTATTTTGTAGCCCTTCTTGAGAGTATATTCTATGAGAGATTTTGCGTTGGTGTAATTCCATGCACCAACTGCAATAGTAGTTTCTTCCAATTCTCCGTTTGGACCTGTAACTTCCTTTATTTCTATTGTTTTCCCACTTAGAGCATTGAGTCCAAAAACATATTCAGCTCTGATTTTATCCAAAACAAAAGATATTGAAAGTGCCAAGAGTTTATATTTCAGAATGAATGAATCAGCTCCGAACTGATGAAAAAAGTGTATGCTTATTACCCTGTTTCACTGATGAATGAATTTAGTTCATCCCATCTTGCTAACGGCAAGCACGCCCGTTTATAATCTAATATCCGATGGGTGTCATAGACGAACGTCGAATCGCAAGGTTCTTTTGCATCCGTTTGATAAGTCAGTCTATCTTGCAAAGTGCCACCCAGTCTCAACCTTAAAGGTTCAAATGCTGCATGAAAAATGGATTGCTCCTAGTGATCAATTTTATTGAACTGCAGAAATTAAATTAAATGTATGTAATTAATAAATGAATAGAATACTTCCACATACCCTTCACGGCATTCTTGAGGATATTGTTATTGAGATCCTGATTAATGCAAGGTGAAATAAATCATGCACCACTCAAATATATATCTCAGGCTTGGGAGGATATATGCATGCAATAAATAATCATGTAAAAGCATATCATATTAACTAGCTACGTATTTGAAAATTATGTAGTCCTATACGTAGTACTCTTTCAATTTTTTGACAATTAAGTATACGTTTTTCAATTTTTGTCTCATATGTTTCCATTATTTTCAATTTCGACTCTATATGTTTCAATCTTTTTCAATTTTGGTCCTTTATATTTTAACTTTTACTAATTTCAATTCAATTTTGATCGGATGGCCGTCTAGAAATCTCACGTGGCAACAACGATGTTGGAATTCCGACCAAAATTGGAATGAGATTGGTAAAAGTTAAAACATGAAAGATCATAATTGAAAAACTTGACTAAAATGTAAAGAGTTGAAACATACAGAATCGAAATTGAAAAACATATAATTATAGTTGTCGAAACATATATATCGTTGAATTGTGTGAATTCCATTATCATGTAGAACTTTGAAAAAGCTAGAATGAGAGATTATGATACGCATGCTAGGAAGAAGAGTATTATGATAATTGATTATTTTAGCCAATTTGGCATGGGATGAGAGAAGCTCTCGTTGGTTCGTGTGTTTTATTATTCTGCAAGTTACTTTGTTACTGTGTTTCCATCCCTTTAACTCCAGCAGATTATTACCCCATGAGTTGGATCCATATAGCTTATTTTCTGTAAAGGTTTTGTCATCATCAAAAAGGGGGAAATTGTTGGATATATTTGAAGAATGTTTTGATGAGACAAATCCTTAAAGTAACTCTAATATGCATAACCAATCTTAGGATAAGGTTACTGCAATAGAGTTACTACAGGAGATTAAAAGAAAAGGAGAATATGTCAAATGGAAGGATGTTGAAGAGAATGGTTATAAAGAATCGGATGAACTAATGAGGATACTATTGACTAACAGGAAGCTACTGGAAGAGACCTCCCCAAAGAAGAATGCGGCGGGACATGAAACTACCTGGAAGACCATGCCAAAAGCATACTGCACAAGCAGCATGCTATAGAAGTCTCAAGCCACCTGAAGGAGCAAGCCAGAGAAGGAAGCTCCAGAGTGAAGCTAGAGGAGGGAGCTGCAAACCTGGCATGGAGGAAAAGTCAAAGTTATTGGTAGATACAAGAAGTTACCGGTAGAGAGAAGAAGGAGAGGAGCCAACCGGAAGAAGACACGTGGAAAGTGAAAAGTTGCCGTGTGTCAGGAGTGTGGCGCATCACGTCAGAAATTTGTGTACCTTCAACGGGCAGATTTCACACCCTATAAAGAGGGAAGACTGAAGGTGTGTGAAAGAAGCACCAAGTGTGCTAGAGAGAATGAGAGAATGCGAGCACATCAGAATATCCTAGCTCGTAGAGAGAAGCGCAAAAGAAGAGAGAAGAGCTCAAAAGAGAGAAGAGCAGAAAAGGGGGAAGTCCAGAGAAGAAGAGAGTGTTCAATCAGAGTAAACGAAAAGAAGAAGAGCTCGAACACTCCACACCCCAAGAAGACACACACCCAGTCTACCAGTCAAGCAGCAAGCTTCAGCAGAATCAAGTCTGCAGACCAAGGCCAAGCTTGCTGCACCCAGTTGAAGAAGAAGGAGATAAACCTCTCTAAAAGGTTGTCTCGGAGTACTCAGTGCGAGGAGTAATGTCCTGCTGAGTTTACCACTTTCGATAAGAAAGTGAAGACCCTGGGTGGGTAGAGTAGGATCTTGTGTAGATCAGGGAAATAGACAAGTATCTGTGTGAAAGCTTGCTACTTTTCGGTTAAGGGTGGGTTGTAATATATAGGACTATGTAATTCAACCAGCTTAACAAAGGTTCCCTCCTGTGAGGAGGAAGAGAGGACGTAGAAGGATTACTCCACCTTCGAACCTCTATACATGCTTGTGTCTTTATTTGCTTACTGCCATGCATACACTCTCTCTAATAAGCTGTGCATCTTCTACCAGGCATAGTAAAACGCTTCTGTATTCACTCTGATCAGTAACCTCTCAAAAGGTTACTGACATAAGAAAAAGTTGATAGATGTAGAAGAAAAATGTGTGATCAGTTAGTAGGCTTATTCACCCCCCCTCTAAGCCTACTACCAGTTGCTTTTCGAGACCAACATGTAGTATGATGCAACGAGATATAGATATGTAGCAGGTTAAAGATAGAAAACATGATATAAAAACAGCACATGTGATATACAGAGGTTCGAAGGTGGAGTAACCCTCCTACGTCTCTTTGCCTCTCCTCAAGAGAACTTTGCTAATCTTGTTGATTTACACAGCGCTAACTATTACAACACAAACTTAACAAAATGAGTAACAAGCTTCTCCATGCACACAGGTTGCTTGCCTACTCAATCACTGACCTACACAGTATCCTTACTCTTTTCTGCAAAGAGCGAAAAGTTTAGCAGAAAACTCTTCCTAACACTAAGCACAAAAAAAATTCTAAAAATTATTTATCTTCAAAATTGATAATGAGAATGATTTTAGATATTAAGTAATTTAAAGTTAAAAAAATTTAAAAATAATTGAATTATTGTTCAACAATAAACAATAGTCATCAATAACAACAGAAACAAATAATAATAATAATTATATATTATATTTTATAATCCTAATTTCAAAATATAAATAGTAACAATATATTACATTGAAAATAGTTATAAATTACATAATCATTTTTCTTAACAAAATTATTAATTTTTGAAATCTTTTTATTAACAAACATTGATGTGACATTTTTATAAGAAGAGAAGATGGCAAAATGGAAAATTTTGTCAAATGTCATCCTTTTATATATTGCTAGATTGCATAATCTTTAGGGTTTTTTTTTTCTTTTGTTTTTTTGGAAAATCTCAAATTTGAGATCTTTTGTATGAGTTTTAAAATATGCATTTAATTACTTGGTTGAATACAATATTTCTTCAAATTAAATAACATTCCACATCCAAAATGTGCATAAAACTTGATTCTCTTGAAATGTCATTAAGTTTCCATACATAATGACATTTGTAATCTTTAAATATATATAATCATTCTGAACATATTGGAAATAATTTCATATGATAATTTTTTTTCTTAATTATTATATTGATTAATCTTCTCAATATTTTAAATGATCTAATCATTTTTACTATATTCCATCCATGATACTTCTTTAATTCTTTGAGATGAATAAAGGATAAAAAAAAGAAAAGAGAGAGTTAGTGATATAGAATCAAATTGGAGATTGATGTCGAAAATTAATGAATTAAATTGGATTTTTTTTCTTCAGAAAAGTATATATGCCTCTATTTTTTCGAAATTAAATTCGTGTAATGATACTTTTTCCTAAAATAAATAATATATATTTAATGGCAATAGTTGACTCATGTGTATAGACATTGATTGTATATATGTATCCAAATATATATTAAATATTTAAGGAATAAATAATAATACTATTTATTTATTTCTAACTATAGTGTGGGTCATTTGGGTACGGGAAAATTATTGGTATACTATACTAGGCATTGTTCTCAATTGTTTTTATCTATATATATAAAAAGAATGATCAAAGTGCCCAATGACACTCGTACATTCTATATGAATATTTCTTTTCTATATCTATTAAATTTTATATCATTTACTAACTTCAATCTATTTAAACCAGTGTACTACTCGGGTCCTATATAAGTCATGACGTCATTTTTAATGTTGATTCAAGTATTACATGTATAGTCTAACATGCATGATTAATCGTGTATAATAGGTCGATCAAAGTGCCCAATGACACTCATACAGTCTATATGAATATTTCATTTCTATATCTATTAAATTTTATATCATTTACCACTACAAGAATTTCGCACATAGACAACGGTTAAAAATCGTTGTCGTAGGCCTGAAAGCGGCATTGTCGTAGCCATGGTTGTCTTAGGGGGTCAGCAAATTTCGCTCATAAACAACGGTTTTTAACCGTTGTCTAATATACCTACCACAACAGTGCGGACGCTCATAGACAACGGTTTTTAACCGTTGTCTTATATACCTACCACAATGGTGCAGACGCTCATAGACAACGGTTTTTCACCGTTGTCGTAGGTATGTTGCTCTAAAAAAGCGTTGTCTTCTCTACTTACGACAACGCTTTAACAACGGTTTTTAACCGTTGTCGTATATACCTATGACAACGGCAAAAAACCGTTGTCAAAGCGTTGTCAATGCTAAGAAAGACAACGGTTTTTCGTCGTTGTCATAGGTATATACGACAACGGTTTTTAACCGTTGTCCCGCCGTTGTGGTAGGTCAAATACACTACGCCTTTTTCTTTATTTTGACCGTTGTCGTAGATACTTATGACAACCGTTTTATACCGTTGTTGTAGGTTAATTTTACCGTTGTTGTACACCCTTACGACAACAGTTTGAAAACTGTTGTCGTAATTTATTTTAGCGTTGTCTTTTACAAGTTATATTTATTAAAATCTAATAAAAATTCAAATATATAGAATAAGGCATTCAACTCAAAATAGTCATACCAAATTCATCTAATACTTCATACAACAAATATTCATCATTTAAGAATTCATAACAAAAATTTAACGTCAAAATAGACAAGTTATCACCCACAAGTTTATCATAAGTTCATCAAAACAAGTAACGTACATTCCTCCCACAAAGAGATCCAATGACAAATGAGTATATGATTCAATCCTCTCATCAACTAAGTCTCCCATTACCTAATATTCATAAATATGCTCTTGAACACGTTCCGCTCACTCCTTACGCACTTCATTAATATCCCCTTCAGTGTATTTCTCTTCAATGAACTGTTAAACAGAAAATATACATTATATGTACATTGAATGAATATTTTTCTAATAAAACGTTCAAGATTAACATATAAGAAATTTTATAATCTTACCAATGACTGCATCGAACTAATCTTCTCAACGGGAGAATGAGGATGGATACATACACTCAGGAACATCTGTCCTTGTTGGTACAGCAATTTGTACTAAAACTACCTTGTCGCGCCAAATTGGATTTTCTTCAAGGAATTTTTCAAATGCCAAAATCTTTTGGGGTATTCCTTTAATCATATCCAGGCGATCAACCCCTAGCATTACCTATGCAAATGCGTAAACATGCAAATGAAACTCCTAGACTTACTAGGTAATATGAATGAGAGGGTGAATGTAACAAAAGCAAATGGATATATTATTGCTTTCTTATCAGTTTCTGTTTCAGTAGAGCATCATTCTGTAGTTTGTCGAGACAAAAATGAAATGAACAGAAATAGAGATTGATTATTTGGCCTGCATGTAAAATATTTCAAATATAGGACTATTTAATAGGCAAAATTTTATTCAAATCACTAACATGAATACAGATATCTACACAGATCACGTAGTGAAATATTTAAATCAGTTGAGAAACATTAGCATATTTTTTTAGTCAAATTATTATCAACATACTAGGTTCAAATTACCTTTCTACCAGCAAATCTCTCTTGCAATTCTTTGATGTGACCCTTAACTTTTGGAAGCTCCAGAGCTCGAATGAAACGCTCTGAATCAATACCAATAGGAAACTGTAGAGAAGTCAGTCAATACTATGCTATCGTTTCTAATGCAAGCGTGAGGTGTGTAGAGAAGAAAATCTGGTATCCTAAGACTATGTCAATACCGCAGCTACACGAGTCAGCTTTCCTTGATCTTCCACACCATCAAGTGTGCCTTCAAGCCCAAGTATGCGAGTGCAAGCGCTTACAAAATGTCTTGCATAATCATATGTATGGAATCTGAGAGCACACATGAAACAGAATAAACAATATTACATTAATATATAATGATGCATTGGTAAAGACCACAACATCTTATGATTGTTATGTGAAAGATGAACAAACACAGATGAACAAGAGGCTCAAATAAATCCATACTCCATCTTTGAAATTCCAGTCAGAAGTATTATCAGAATTCCTAAATTAATTCCCCTATCAATTCCATATCAAGAAATTCAGAGGAAAGACAGAAACCATCAATGAATCAGATAAAAGGGCAGAGAAACTATCTTACTAAATATAACAAGGGACCCACCTAACCAAATCAGCAGCGAGGACAGATCTTAACAGTTCTGATCTCGATGGCAATGTCCGATGGATTTCAGAGGAGGGGAAAGGTGTGTGGAGAAACCAACCTACTTTCATCTTGTTGTTGTGCTCTTTAAGGCATTTTGGAAGAAACATGAGATGATAGTCATGGCACCAGACCACATCACCCTCCCTGTAATGCTCATTAACAACATCAGCAAACATCTTGTTTGCGTCCTTGTATGCAGCAAACTGAGACTGGAAGCTACGCGTTGTTGCAAGGCGGTCTTCCTGTGGAAGCCCCAGATAGTGGAAAAGAGGCCATAATATGTTGTTACAGTATCCATTGTAGTATTGATGAACAATTTCTTCATCCAGGAATACAGGGATGCATCTCTGCACTTGGTATAAACAATGTCTTGGACATTAGTTTATCCTTCAACGTTAGGTGGTAAATACAATTGAGATACTTACAATTGATGACCAAATTTACGAACCTTTTCAGCAAGAGCTTTAGTTAGTGACCTCTGTCCGACTTCATCAGGAACATTTACACCAGCCCATCCTATCCATCTAGCTTCAAACTCATTGATACCTTTAAAGTCGAAAAAATTATATGACTCATCAAATGAAATCATAGTAGTAGGATTAAAGAAAAACAAGCAAAGGATTAAGACAAGTACAGAACTCACTTCTGGAGACAGACATCAAAGCGTGGTTCTTACCTAGAAGAGCACTAACTAAACCTCCTACACTTATTTCAAGTCCCCATGACTCTTCACCTTTCCTAATTGCAGACACGGGGAGCCGGTTCGCTACAACCAGTAACCTCTGTTTAGGGACTCGAGCATCCTGCTTCTCTGAACCATCAGTTAGCTGTCTTTCTGAACCATTCCCTTCAAAGAAATCTACATCTCGATAACCCCTGTCACCATTAAACATCAGTTTAATTAAAATGCCTACTACCCCAATACAATCTTTTATTAAAATGAGAAGAGTTGGTGTACCTTCTTAACACTCTTCCTCTTAAAATGAGAACAGAGAATGGGGATGGGTGTGTAGTGTACCAGTGTTTGTCAATGGGATGCTTTGCTCGACTGTGAATGGAAATAGCTAGGGACGGTGTCGGTGGAGGCAGCGCTGCGAGGATGGGTGTGCGGCGAGGTTGCACGCTGGGCGGCGGCTGGGTGCGAGCGGCTAGAGGGGATGAGAGGAGAGGCGGCTTCCGGAAACTTGGGTGCACGCAACGAGGCAGCCGCGGCGTGGTGGCGTTTGGCGAGGCGGCAGTGGCGTCGATCGGTGCTCGCCTGAGACAAGGCAGTGGGTGGAGGGAGACTAGGCAAGAGCTCACTGTGATGGTTGCAAGACCACGGCGACGCAGCTGCTGGCGGGGTGGGAAAGGGGCGGCGACGGCGGCGGCGTCTGTTGATTAGGGTTGACCAATTGGGGATTAGGGTAAAATTGGGTAAAATTGGGGATTTTCACTTGGGTAATAGATCTAAGTAATTTTTTTTACATATATGTATTTATATTTAGTAATATTAATAAACAAAAATCAAATTTTTTGGTCTACGACAACGCTTTTAACGGTTATGACAACGCTATAAAGTAGCCGTTATCTTAGGTATATATTACTACGCATCAACGACAACATCAAATAGTATCCGTTGTCTTAGGAATCAACGACTACATATCTATGACAACCTCGTATCATAAGCGTTGTCATAGGCTTCATTTTGTGCCTAAGACTACGCCACTACGACAACGTCACGTCAGCAGCGTTGTCTTAGGGCTGAATTTTACCCTACGACTAAGCCTCTACGACAACGCCAAAAAACTGCCGTTGTCTATGAGCGAATTTTTTGACCTAAGACAACGGTTTTGT
Organism: Scutellaria baicalensis; assembly: GCA_005771605.1. Taxonomy (NCBI): domain Eukaryota; kingdom Viridiplantae; phylum Streptophyta; class Magnoliopsida; order Lamiales; family Lamiaceae; genus Scutellaria; species Scutellaria baicalensis. The sequence continues at coordinate 43,868,936 of CM016723.1, forward strand.
CTACGACAACGGTAAATTTAGCTATGACAACGGTTTTTTCAAAAAACCGTTGTCTTAGGGGTGTTGTCTATGTGCATTTTTCTTGTATGTACTAACATCAATCTATTTAAACCAGTGTACTACTCGGGGTCCTATATAAGTCATGACGTCATTTTTAATGTTGATTCAAGTATTACATGTATAGTCTAACATGCATGATTAATCGTGTATAATAGGTCGCACAAGATATGTCTTTTCCGCACTTTAATGCATTTAGTCTCACGAACCCTACTCTATGTTTCTTTTCACACTTCACATATTAATTGTGTTTGTCACGTGTCTGTAATGTTGGAAGGAATGATGATATCATTTAGATATATGTGTTTGTAGAGTATTTATTGGCATGATTTTATTTTCATATTTATTTGAGTTTTAGTATAAAATTGTTAATAGATACTCCCTCCGTCCCACCTTATTTTGCCTACTTTCCACTTTTGCTTGTCCCAACTTATTTTGCCAACCCAAAAATGACAAAGAAAAATTTACTTCCTTACCCCTCAATTTCTTTCCTTTTACAACTTTTGCACTCAAAAAGCACACATTAATTACAAAATTGTCACTCAAAAATATTAAAATAACACATCATATCAAAGTCAAACAGTTTTTTCTTAGGAACCGTGCGGGTCAAAGTAGGCAAAATAAGAGGGGACGGAGGGAGTAGTTCTTTTATAAATGTTTTAACTATTGTATTAAATATTTTTATATCTTTCTTTAAAAGTATAGAATATATCTCATTTTTATCATTCAATAACATCTGTTTTGTTTCAATATTGTCTTTTCTTTTAATTTTATTAGCTTTATATAATAGTTTCATTTGTAATTTTTTTTGTTCTTTTTATTATCATTTTTCTATCTTTGTATTTGTTATTGTCATACTTTATTATAATTTCCCAATACTGGTTTAAGGGGGTGCTTGGACTGAATGTCCATTCACATTTTCGATAAAAAAATACCAAAATGTCAAGATCGATAATTAAAGGACAAAAACTGAAAACCACAAAGTTAGTGCACTAAAATTGAACACACTTAAGTTATCATACTAAAATTGATATTTTCCCCTAAATAAAATACCCAAATAAGAGATCCATTCAAGAAAGATGGGGACTAGTTGCGTTTAGTCGATTTATATGTGGAGTACATATATATTGGTATGGAAAAGTCCCATTCTTTTAGCTAAGAAGATTTCTAGTAAAGAAAATGCTACTTTCTTTATTCAAATATATGCTACTATAAAAGTAGATATTCCTCTACAGTTATAGTTTTTTGTATATCAGATAATATTTTTATAATATGTACATAATTTGAATAATATAATACAAGAAGGGTATTGCATAATATAATGAACCATATGTGTGTGTATATATATAGAAATATTTGGAGATATTTACAAGTTTATCATTTTCCCACCTAAATTACAAAGATATTCTAGAAAATGTTATAATAAATAATTATTTATTTAGACTACCATTTTACTTTTCATGAGAACTAATATAGAATATTTTTCGCTGCCTATTTTTAGTCTATACCGTAAGTGTACGGTGTCAACTATAAATAGGATGAGCAATGTCGATCCACAAAGACTAGTGAATTAGAACGATGTTAATTACCTAATTAATTTACCTAATTTTATCTAGGTGACCGAATTAAGAGATTTGAATCTAATTAACCTATATATAAAGACAAATAAATGAAATAAAATATGGAACAAGCAAATATCAAGAAAATCAACATTCAAACAAGGATCCAAAGACAGCGATTTCATTCTACTTCAATCAAGTTTACTAATCTAGCAAAAATCAACCTCAAATCCAATTATTTTATGTGAGCGATCACGATTGTAGATTAACCACTCTCTTGAGAAACTTAACCCGTTGATTGATCACTACAAGAAATTCTCTCATAGACTACACCCCTAAGACATGTGTTTTGTCAAAAACCCTTGTTGTAGCTGAAATTGGCGTTGTCGTAGATAAAACCATTGTCGTAGACTACAAAAATGCTCTCATAGACAAGGGTTAGTTGGCGTTGTCGTAGAGGCGAAGTCGTAGGGTAAAATTGAGACCTAGACAACGGTGGTGACTTGAGGTTGTCGTAGAGGCGAAGTCTTAGGTTAAAATTGAGCTCTAAGACAACGCTTATGATATGAGGTTGTCGTAGAGACGTAGTTATTGTGCCCTAAGACAACACTTATGATACGAGGTTGTCGTAGAGATATAGTCATTGTATCATAAGACAACGGTAACTTTTTAGAGTTATCGTAATATCATAATAGCGTTGTTGTAGACTAGTTAAATTAAATTTCTTTCATTACATTTACATTACATATAAAAATCTAAAAATTACTAAGGTAAATATTGACCCCAAATTGAAAACCCTAAATCCCTCCCTCCTCCCTAAGCCTCCACCACCGACATCGTTGCTGCCGCAGCGCCACCTCCAGCCCTCGTCGCCGTCTCCTCCCCACGCCTCCTCGGCCGTCATCATCGCCGCCAATGTCTCTCGCCGCGCCCATGGGTTCTTAGCCTCTTCCAAGACCTCACAGCGCCACCTCCAGCCCTCGCCGCCGCCTTCTCCCCCACGCCTCCTCAGCTGTCACTGTCGCCACCAGCGTCCCTCTCCGCCGCTGCCAATGTCATCGCCGCCTCCAGCCCTCTCCGCCGCTGCCTCCACATTGACTCACTCACCTCCACCACCTACGGCTTCTTGTCCCTCGATCCACCCCCGCAGGAATCCCACCCACCTCCGCCGCGGCTGCCTCTAGCCTCCCTCAAGCTTTCCGATGCCCCTTCTCTCAGACACATTCAGTCTACTCTCGAAACTATCAACTCCTGGGACCTCATGTCGGGCCTGGATTCCGATCCTACTCCCAGCTTCCGCTTCTCTCCTCCGTCCAAAGCCTCCGACTCTCCCGGTGATGATGAGAACACCGACTCCAATCTTGGTAACGTAATTAAGCCACCATTAATACCGCATAAGGATTTGGATGGTTTGCTTGAGGAGTTTGAAACGATCTGCCCTCCAAATGGGGAGAACAGAGTGGTGTTGTACATCACTAGCTTGAGAGGAGTGAGGAAGACTTTCGAGGACTGCAACGCTGTCAGATCGGCGATTCAGGGGTTGGGGATCTCGATCTGCGAGAGGGATATTTCAATGGACAGAGGGTTTAGGGATGAGTTGAGGGAATTGATAAAGGGAAATGAGTTGATGATTCCTCCGAGGTTGTTTGTGAAAGGGAGGTACATAGGTGGGGTGGAGGAGGTGATGAAGATCGTGGAGGATGGGGGCATCGCCGATTTGCTTGAGAGTTTGCCCAAATTGAAAGGGTGCGTGTGTGATGGGTGTGGTGGTGTTGGATTCTTGCCGTGTTTTAAGTGCCATGGGAGTTGCAAGTTGGTGAAGGAAGGGAAGAATAAGAAGAATAATATGGTGGTGAGATGTGGTGAGTGTAATGAGAACGGATTGGTGCTTTGTCCTCTTTGTTCTTGACTTCCTCTCATCACTCTATCTCCTTTTTATATTAGGTAATGCTCTTTTTCTCTATATTCTGAATGCCTTCCAATTCTCTCTGCATTGCCAACCTTTGATAATCTTGATTGATCATTTTGTATCACACTATGCTATGCATTCTTGTATGGTTCCCACAAATCCAATTAATAATGTCTCCATTATAATCCTAACTTGTGAGGTTGTCATTCTTGTTTCAAGCTTTGAATTGGTGTAGTTATGCGTCACCATTTATGGCATCATTCAATGATGCTTCTTCATATATTATAATCCTAACAAGATCTATCTTTTCTTTTCTTTTCTTTTCTTTTGTTGGTGTGCTCTATTGTTTATCATCCCATTCCAATTCAACTTTAAAATGAGGTGTTAAGTGTAGCATCTATATGAATGAACTTGTTCCCCCTTTTATTGAGATGAAATCTGTATGTATATTGTGGCAGGGGTTGAATGTGAGGTTTCAACGCAAAGCAGTGTATAATGCAACTATTATGTGGCTTGGCTTCAATTTTGCCGCCAGTGTCCCTCTCCGTCGCTGCCAATGTCATCGCCACCTCCAGCCCTCTCCAGAATGTTGATAGGGACAAGGTTTTGTGTATTTTCAATAACCATTTTTTTCATGAATTTTTTACATCTGAAACTGCTTTCCAGAGCTTGTTGATTCTATATGCTTAGGAAACCAGAACTCCATGGTTTTATACTTTCTAGTTGTGGTTTCTCAATATGATGCTTTATGAGCATAAATTTAGCATCTGTGCCATCATTAGCTTATCCACATTGCATTTGTCAAATGGCATCTTCAAGTCCCATTATCACTATGTTTTTACAGCATTATACATTGTGAGGCTGAACTTAATAACATGATGATTTTTGCTATTATTAGATTGCCCAGGTAGGAGCCAAATGTCGTACGCTGTGCCCTTGCTGTTGATACTTGTGGTTTTGCCCTTGCTGTTGATACTTGTTTGTTTATGTAAAGTTAGATTGCTCCCATTGTTGAGGAAGTAGAATTCTAAGTTCATGATTGTTTATGTTGTTTCCATTGTTGGTCATCTGATGATTTGTTTTGTTTTAAATGATTCTATTTTGTGACTATATTGTTGGTTTTTCGTGAATATGATGTGCAGATTACGGTGGAGGCAAAATCATTGTAGGATTTGATTCGTTGGGGATCTCCGGTGATTCTTGGAGATTATATTTGTAGTCATCGCTTCTTGATGGTTCTCTTGATGTTTTTTGGATGGTTCTTGATGTTTTTAGATGATTCTTGTTACTTTTAGATGGTTATTGATGTTTTTGGATGGTTCTTGATATTTTTGGATGCACGAAGTATTGTAGTTTTTGGATGTTTTTGATGTTTATTGTATTTTGGCTTTAACATGTGATTAATGGATTCTAAGTATAAATATTTTAATTTGATATGATAATATTTAGATTTTGTATAGTTTGGTGAATTTTAATTTTTGTATATATTTTCAGGTATTCAACCAATTAATATATAATAATTGTAAAATGCAAAAGTAAAAGACAACACTAAAAAGACAACGGTTTTGACTGCATTAAACCGTTGTCGTTGAATCAAAGACAGCAGAAAGGCAACGGTTTTAACCGTTGTCGTAACAACGGTTAAGAACCGTTGTCTATGAGCGCATAAATTATAATTATTAACCTACGACAACGGTTTTTAACCGTTGTCAAGCCGTTGTCGTAGAGGTCTACGACAACGGTTAAAAACCGTTGTCTATGAGCGAAATTTTCAGACCCCTACGACTACACCACCTACGACAAGGGTTTTTTTGGGCTATGACAAGGGTTTTTAACCCTTGTCTATGAGCTTTTTTCTTGTGGTGGATTATTAATGTTTGTATCTCTACCTCGCAGTTAATAACCAACTCCCAAAAGCTCCTAAGATCGCATTCTCACCCTAATTATTTACCAATCTCTCAATCTAGGCAATTTAATTGAGTCATGCATTCCCAAATCTATAAACAGATATCTTCTCTCGATCTCAATCCAATTAATTAGAGCATGCATAAATTTGATCAGGATTCACACATGGAATAAGCACAACGAAGCGTGAATAAAATATCATGGATTAGGGGAAAGATTAAAACTAGATATTCAACAAGAAATCCATATAACTACTCTCGTGCCCAAAGATCATGAGACCCCTAGCCAAAAATCATGTTCGCAAAGTAAAAAAAATTACAAAACGACATGATCAAAACTAGAAATAAATCAAAGAAAGGTTTATTGAATTTGTGATCGTTGGTTGCTCCTCTTGAGTACTCTTGAATCTTCAATTCCTTGCTTTCTTGCTTGCTCTCAAGATGTAGATGTGTATTTTGATGTGGATGTGTTATTGTGAATCTTTGTATCTCTCCTTTTTGTTTTGAGTCACAAAATCCCATTTTATATCTCACAATTAGGTTTGGAGTAGAGTTCTAGTCAAAATGGGGTTTGAAATGGCCAAACGAAACACGGCCCAGCCGGATCCAGATGACCCAACACATATTGGACAGCAAAACAGAAATTTGGGGCATAAGACACTTGACCCGGTCGGGTCACCATCGACTCGGGTGGGGTCAATGTTTCAAATTTCGTTGGTTACTCAACTCGTGCATTGAGACCCGACCTCACCCAGGTTATGACTTCCAGACTCCTTTTGACCCATTTGGGGCTCTAATTGGACTTTGACGTCTTTATTAAAGTTGTATCCCTTGAAGTTAGCTATCCAATGACATTAATTTCAGCCTAAGATCAGTTTTTAACACCAAGTTATACCCAATTTACTGGAATCCTGTCAAGACGAAAATTAGGATATTCTTGCACGACTTTCAACTTCTTTTGATATTCTGCTTTTGTGGAGGTAGAATTTAAGAAAAAGTCCAACATGAAAGTGTAGAACTCCCTCTTATCTTTCCAAAAAGATAAGAATAATCAAATTTGGACATTTAGAGCTCGAGATATGATTTTCTTCCATAATTGCGCATTATCGACTCCATGTCTCGACTCCATTCAATTCCATTGGACTTTCATTTTGTGATAAAATCTATCAAATTCCTTTCTTATGACATGCTTTTCAACACAAAATGATATGAAATTAAGTTTCAAAATGCATCAAATAACGAAGTTATCACAAAACATCGTCACAAATCTTATATAAAAACATTATATATAAAAACATTATATATAGAGAGAGAATCATGTTTAATTTTTCAGAAAATTGAATGGAAAATTTAACAACGAAATTTTGTTTATAAAACAGGAGAAAATATATGTAAAATAAATTTCAAAATATATAAATATTAAGAAATACACAACAAAAAATGTAGATTAAATATTTGAAAGCGTGTAAATCTGAAAACTATTATAAAAATCTATGAAACAATGATAAAATCTAGAAAAAGAATAAAATAATATTTTTGCACCTCACATACATTTATGAGGTATTATTCATACTTTTTTTTTTAATGCACAGCGGAAATACTTTTTAAATAATAGTTCTTTTCTGAAAACCAATACAGAGCTTGAGGATGATATGCAGAAGATAGGAACAGATAAGCACATATATCAATAGAGAGTAATGCAGTAAAAACACAACGATTTATAGAGGTTCAAAGGTGGAGTAATCCCTTTACGTCCTCTCTTCTCCTTCTCAAGGAGGTACTTTGTTAGATCAAAGGGTTGATTTACACAAGCCTCGCTTCGACAACCTAGACCTAACAAGAACTGTCAGTCTTTCCCACACAGGGTTACTGCACAGTGACCAAACTCCTTCAGCCCACACAGGACTCTTGCTCTTCTACAAAGAGCGAAACCTCTAGCCCACACAGAGCTCTTGTTCTTAACAAAGAACGTATATACTTGATCAGGCAAACCCTCTGACCAAGCAACTCCTCAACAGTCAAAGATAATAAAACGAATAACAACACATGCAGTAAGCTTAGAACGATTGAGCTCTCAAAGCTAAGTATAGCTTGCTGCTTGACTGGACTTGAAACTTCTGTATATCTGTGGAAGATTTGAATTTGATAGCTTGAATGTTTTGATCGCGAGAGTTTCAGGTACTTTTCAAGTGCCAGTCTTCATGTACTTATAAGCGATTTGCATTTTGTCCGTTAGAGAGAACATCTGGTTCGCTGCCTCTTTGGAGTGACATGACACTCCTTGATTTGATCGTACACTGTTTGCTCAGGTTGTCACTCAAAAGCTGCAATCGCCGTCCTAGTCTGTCATTTCTTCAGACTCCCCTTTTTGTTTTTTGATACGTGGCACTACTTGGTTGGTTGCAACTGCGGCTTGTGCCTACCGTAAACTTTGAGCTCATTCTTCGAGATAACTGTTATTTCTCAGGTAGCTGAAGACTTCAGTATCCTCTTTGTTCATCTTAGCAGTTTAGTATCCTTTGACAATGTGCAACCAGTATCCTTATTCGAAGTAGCCTACTGTAGATTTATTTTATCTCTGCGGTTTTATGCAGCAAGGTCTTCAAGTTGCAGTCTTTGATCTTCTTGCCTCCTGATCCTAATCTAAAGAGTATTACAATGGAATCTAATACATAGGATCCTAGCCTGTTACACGTTTTGTCATTCATCAAAATCTTACATAATGTTCCTTACAATTTCCCCCTTTTTGATGATGACAAAACTCATTCTAAGAGGATCAAAGATTATCAGTCCAATAATTGCTAACCAGATAGACGAAATACATATATGTAATCATACGAATTTCAGATCAAGAGATAAATCATAAGTTCACGAGCAATGAGCTTTACCAGATCAAAACGGATGTGTATATATAACAAGTTAAGAAGATAGATCATAATAAATGTAAAACATTAGACAAAAAAAAAATGAAGAATCAGGGAGCAGGAGAGTTTACTACATCTTGAACCAGGAAGCTTTCTTTCTTTATTTCCTTGAGCCTTTCCACCAGTTGAGAATAGACTCTTGATATGTTGGTTCCATCAGTTGCTTCATCTCAGGCGTCTCATCGTATCTTAACCAGAAATCTTCACAGAAGGGAATGTTTTCTCCTCTGTTTATTCTTCCTTTAAGCTTTATCTGGATTGGAAGAACTCCTCTACTAGCAAGATCCCTTAAGCATTTGATCCCTTCATGATGATTTTTCCCTTTGATAAGTGTGGACTCTTTGCATAGCATATTGTAGTACTTCAAGTATTCAGCTTGTTTGAAGCTATTGATCTGCGGAAAAGATGGACAGTGAGTGGTAGGCAGATCAATCTCAGGGAGGTCCCACACTTAGAATCTAGAGCTTCTATGGTTTGGACTTCCATCAAGGAAGATGCGAAGTGATTCTGGTGCATTCTTGTCATCTGCAGTGAGAACTTCCAGATCAGGTTGCCTCTGAGGAGGGTAAAGTTTGGACAAACTTTCTTTTGCAAATTTCTCAAAGTGAGCGTCTGATGCTTTAAAGAGTTCTTCTTCAACTCTTCTCCTTTTCTCTTCTCTCTCTTCTATTCCTCTTCGAAGAGCAGGATGAACTTGTGAGATTGCTTCAAATTTTCTTTTAGTTGTCCCACTATCTTGTTGTCCACTAGAGCTTCCTCCTTGACCTCCTCCGTCGCCTCCTGAATCCTTTTTAAGCAAGATTGCTAGGTGTTTGCAAGATGAAGGAACCTGCTGCCTTCTTTGCTCGATCCTCTTAGCTGCCTCTTCCCCCTTTTTGTTATCATCAAAACCCGAGCCTACCGCAAACTGGAGCATTGAATGTATGCTGGTTACCATATCAGTAAGATCATCCAAGGTTTGTTTCTGTTCAAGCTGAGTGTTAGAAACTTCTTTGAGGGAAGCAGTCACATATTGTTGCTCTAGCTCAATTTCAACTGTTTTGTTTGATTGGGAGTTGAGTTTGTCGTTCATGCTTTTAATTGTGTCAATAAGAATGGTAGAGGATGTTATAGAAGTGATGGGCTTCTGCAGTCTGGACAAAGTTGCATTAAGAGAGTCCATCTTAAAGGAAGCTTGGAACCTATCCTTCCTTGCCTCAGCTCGCATCATCTTACTAGCTTTGATTTTCCAAGTTCCCCTACTGCTTCGAGTATATCATCAAAGAATTTTTGCTCATTCTGCACATAAAGAGAAGATTTTAGTGGTTTGGATTTTTCGGCTCCGGACTCACCCTTTTCACTGGGTAATCCTTCATTGATGCTGGAATTGGACATGAAATTTTCAATGTCTACTCCCCCACGTGTCGATTCATCATTATCTTCCTCCACATGAGCTAATGTCTCCTTATCATCAACTAGTATCATGTCCTGAGGGACCTCTCCGTTCCAGGCTTGCAACCTCTGTATTGTTTCTTCAGAGGGCCCTGCTTCCTCTGGTACTTTCTCAACCTCTATTATAGTCTCTTGTAAAGCAACCTGCTCACCAGTGGACTCTTCAGGAGCAGTCTCTTCAACAGTGGACTCTTTCTGAGCATCTTGTTCCTTCGGAATCATATCAACAGTAGGCTTTTTGATAGCAGTCTGTCCTGTTACGGCCTCCTCTGCAACCGTATCTCCATGATTCGCAGGATCTTTAGAGATTACACCTTCTGTGCCCATTGGTGTAATTTCCTCAGTCGTCTTGTTAACTTCCATAGGTACCTTAGTAATAGAGAGTTCTGATACGGAGTTTCCTTCCTCGACGATTGCTGCTCTGATTGTTTCTTCAAGAGATGCTGCAACTGCAAGAACATCCAATTTTGTACCCTCCGGAGTAGCTGGTAGCTCTATCATTAATGTGTCAGTATGGCACATAGGAGTAACTCCTATGCTATGAATTTCTCCTGCAATATCAGATCTTGCATCCTCTTCATCCGGTAATACCACTATGTCCACCAGCTGATTGTAAGCTCCATTGGATTCATCTTTTGATGCGGGTGGTGATGAATTCTTTTGACTGGTAGGTGAAACGTTTAAGAGATGTTCGATTGATGCTGGTCCAGTTGAAGAGCTTTCACCTGGGTGTACGAATACTGTCTTATGTCTCTTCCTTGGTTCTACTAAACTAGCATCTAGGGCTTGTTTCAACATTCTTTCTTCAGCTTCATCAACCCCAAAAACTTCTGCTTGTTTCTCAGCAAAACCCAAGTCATCACCTGCAATTACCTGTTCAGGAGCTCCTATTAGGATAACATCATCCTTGTAGAAGTCAGGTTGCTCAATTGGCTTTTTTCCCTTCAGAGTTCTTGGAGAAGGTGGAGGTAGTTCAGGAAGTGCAGCTTTCTTTCTCTTTTTTTGTAATAGCAGCTAGTCTCATCTCTACTTCATAGTTTTCTTGGAACTCTCTCCATTTCCTCATTCGAAGTCCTATCAAGAAGCTTGAGTCCATCACTTTCTCTTCTCCAATGTCAGACACCTCAGCCCAGTTCAATGCCCATTCTTCCTCCGTATATAGATTTTCCCACTCAAACATGATTGGACTGGGAAGATGTCTGTAATTCCACCATGTCATAAATCGTTCCCACTGTTTCTTGAATTCTTCTTTCATTTTAGTAATGTCCAGGACTACTTCAGGTTCAAAATCCTCAGCACTCTCCTCTTCCTCCATTTGTATCTGATCAGTTACCTTCTGTACAACTTTCTCTGCTTGCTCAGTGGTCTGAATCTCTGATTCAGCATCCTCATCTTTCCTTTGAGGAGTAGGGAGCATCAATATAGGTGAGGGTGATACCTCATCATCAAAGATTCTCTGCTTCCTCTTCACCATCTGTTTCGCTCTCACCTTTGTAATTCTTACTTTCTTCTCCTGCCTCGGTGGAGAAGAAGTGGCTGCCGAGCTTTCCCCCTCAGATGAACTTCCCTACACCTCCTTTCTTTGAGATTCTTTTTCTTTTATTGCTGGAGCCTTTCTGGTTACTGGGGAGGCCTTAGTTCATTTCTTAGTGAAAATTCTGTCATATCCTATGAACTTGCCCTTTTGAATGGACTTACCATTTGATAGGTCGTGACCAACAAACCCTAGGATGGTGTTGATCACTAGTCCATAGGTTGGCTTGCCCACATTCTTCTCAACTTCTTTCTTGAGCCTGGTAAAGACATACTCTGCCTAGTTTATCTCATCGGCCTCCATTAAAGCCATCATTATCCTATATCTGAGGTTGGTACATTTGTCAAAAGATTCAGATTGATTCTCAATGATATGACAGCAAATGTCACGGAGCATCTGATACTCCACCTGGAAGAGCTTTTTTTGTTACAGCTCTTGCTTAGTCAATAGGTCTTCTGAACTTGTGAAGCTCTTCCAGTATTCTTCCACCATCTCCTCTCCATAGGTGGCTAACTCACTACCGTCTATCCCTTCAGTGGGCAGTTGGAAGATTCTGCCTAGGAGACTAGAGGTGATTTCAATCATCTTCTTTCCCAACTTGGATATGATCTTTGTTTTGTCTTTAGTTATTTCTGCATCGTTGTAGAACTGCTTGACTAGGTCCTCGCAGTAGGGTTCTCTGTAGCGCGAGTAGAAACCCTAGACTTTGGATTGGTGAAGATTGTTCAGAATCGTCTGCATCAGGTCAATGGAGTGACCTCCATCTTTGATGGCTTTCAGTAAAATCTTGTCATCGATGAGACAACCATCAATAACTTGTGTGACTTTAGGTGTCATTTCGAAAGGTAGTAGAGTAGGTGAGTTTTCTGCAAAAAGTAGAGATGAACGCAAGAACTATTGCTGGGTTGCTTATTTGCAGAAGGTTAGAGGGTTAGAAGATATGAAAGCGTAAAAAAAATTTGATCAAGTGTAAAGTTTTCTTTTTATAGGAGAACTTCCTGTGTGTTTGATTAATGGTGTAGATCTTCTCAAAATTTGAATGGTTTCTCATCTCGCGGTTGAGGATCCTTGCATTTAATGCATTGATTTGTTTTTTGTCTTCTCTAAGATCTTGAGGGACTTGTCTGCAAATATTGTTGCCTCTTATTGGGTAATCTGCCCTAATTTGATACGTCACGTCTTGGGATTGACAGTTTCTTATCATCGTGCGCTTTGTGGGTTCCTTTGTGATGATTAATTCACCAGGTAGCTTTTGCTGACGTGTCTTTCAGTAGGCTTCATCAGCTACCTTTATCAGGGACTTTTGTCAGGAACTTCTCTCAGTATCCTTTCTTGAAAATGGTTTCTGTGCTTCCCCCTGAGCTGTAGAGCACTTTAACAAATATGTTAGAAGTTTTATCTTAATTTGATAATACCCAACTCGTTTCTTAGAAAGGAAAATCTCGATTCACATAGAGGTTTTGTGAATATGTCAGCTAATTGTTGATCAATATGAATCTTCTCTAGTGAGATGTCTTTCTTTTCAACATGATCTCTGATGAAATGATGTCTAACATCAATGTGTTTGGTTCTTGAGTGGAAAACTGGATTTTGTATGACTGCGATTGCGCTTGTGTTATCACACATGATTGGAGTATCCTTTTCCACAATATCGTAATCTCGAAGTTGTTGTTGAATTCATAAGATTTGCGCATAGCAGCTTCCTGCAGCAACATATTCAGCTTCGGCCGTGGATGTATCTATTGATGTTTGCTTTCTACAGAACCAAGATACTAGGCGATTCCCTAGCATTTGACAAGTTCCACTAGTGCTTTTTTGGTCAATTTTTCAACCTGCAAAATCAGAGTCAGTATATTCAATTAATTTGATATCACCTTCTTTCGGATACCACAATCCTACATCTTGGGTTCCTTTGAGATATCTGATTATCCTCTTTGCTGCTGTAAGGTGAGATTCTTTGGGTGCAGCTTGATATCTTGCACACATTCCTACGGTGAACATAATATCTGGTCTGCTTGCAGTAAGGTAGAGTAGTGACCCGATTAATCTTCTGTATCTTGTGATGTCAACTGTTTTTCCTCCTTCGTCTTTATTTAAACCCTTTGAAGTTTGCATTGGAATGCTTACTGTGCTAGCATTCTCCATTCCAAATCTATTGATCAGCTCCTTGGTGTACTTTATCTGATTTATGAAGGTCCCTTGATCAAGCTGCTTAACTTGCAATCCAAGGAAGAAACTTAATTCTCCCATCATGCTCATTTCAAACTTGGATTGCCTCCATCCTGGATTCTGAAAAGTGTTTTATCCACTTTGCCCTTCTTGAATCCATTATACAGTAAGTATTTTGACAAGGTGTCATACCATGCTCTTGGTGCTTGCTTTAATCCATAAAGAGCTTTTCACAATTTATGCACCATCCTATCAGCATCTTCTTCAAACCCGGGTGGCTGTTCAACATAGACTTCTTCTACCAGCATCCCATTCAAGAAGACACTCTTCATATCCATTTGATATACAGTGAGATACTTATATGCTGCATATGCTAGAAAGATTCTGATTGCTTCAAGTCTGGCTACTGGAGTAAAAGTTTCATCAAAATTAATGCCCTATTCCTGGCAGTATCCTTTAGCCACTAGTTCAGCCTTGTTCCTTACAACCTGTCCTTCTTCATCTAGTTATTCTTGAACACCTATTTGGTTCCAATGACACCTTGATGAGTAGGTCTGGGAACTAGGTACCAGACTTGGTTCCTTTCAAATCCGTTTAGTTCTTCTTGTATGGCTTGAACCCAGTTGGTATCTTGTAGAGCTTCTTCTGGATGTTTTGGCTCTATCTGCGATATATAGCAAACAAATATGGCTTCGTGTGGATTTGCTCTTCTCGTTCTTACTCTAGATGTGTAATCTCCGATAATTAAGTCTCTGGGGTGATCTTTTAGCCACCTTCTTCTTGCTTTATCGACTTGTTGGGGTTCCCCCTCAGTTGGGTTCTGGTTCAGGTCTGCAGTCTGATCATCTTGAGGTACCTGGTCAAATTCAGGTTCTTGTATCTGAGTCGGTACCTGCATGTCAGGAACACATGTGGTTTGGGATAGTAGTATTCCATCCATATTTTGAAGGTTTGGTAACTTCACATCAATATATTCAACATGTTTGTTGTTGTTGTGAGTTCTATTCAATTCTTCTTGAAGCTCCTTAATATTAGTCTCACTACAATGTGATTCATCAAAGATCACATGTACAGATTCTTCCACAACAAGTGTTCTTTTGTTGAAGACTCTGAAGGCTTTACTTACTGTATGAGTATCCCAGGAATATTCTTTCGTCAGATTTGGCGTCAAAAGCTTTAAGGTATTCCTTTCCATTGTTAAGCACGAAACATCTGCATCCAAAGATGTGAAAGTATTCAACACAGGGGGAGTAACCATACCACAGCTCGTTGGGCGTTTTGTTTAGATCCTTGTTTATCAGGCATCTGTTCTGTGTGTAGCATGCTGTGTTGGTTGCTTCTGCCCAAAATCTCTTTGGTAGCTCAGCTTCAACTAACATTGTTCTTGTGGCTTCCTTCAAAGTTCTATTTCGTCTTTCAGCAACCCCATTTTGCTGAGGCGTTCTGGCTGCTGAATATTCATGCCTGATTCCATTATTTGAACAGTAGTCTTCTATGAATTTGTTAGTAAATTCAGTTCCCCTGTATGTTCTGATTTTTACTATGCTCAGGCGCTTTTCTATTTGTAGTCTTCTTAGAAACTTTGGTAGACGTTGCTAAGTATCAGATTTTTTTGCAAGGAAGATCATCTAAGTGAACCTTGAGTAGTCATCTACTACTACTAAGGTGTATTTCTTTCCAGATATACTGATTGGATCAATTGGTCCAAAAAGATCCATATGAAGCATATCCAATACCCTTTCAGTAGAGCGAAGAGTTTTGTTTTTGAAGAAGCTCTTTACTTGTTTTCCTTTTTGACATGCTCCATAGACAGCTTCTTTTTTGTAAACAATGTCTGGTAGTCCTCTGACTAGTCCCTCTCTGGCCAACTTGTTCATAGTTTTGAAGTTCAGATGACTCAGTCTCTTGTGCCATAGCCAGCTAGCTTCAGAGGTGTCTTTGGCAATGAAACATGTAGTAGTAGTTGCTGAGTCCCATTCAGCAATGTAGATGTTTCATTTTCTAGTTCCTGTAAGCTTGACTTCCTGAGTCTTGTTGTCTTTGATTAGACACTTGTTGTGATTGAACTCTACACAGTGTCCTTTATCACAGAATTGGCTTATGCTCAGGAGATTGTACTTCAAGCCTTCTACGTGGATACTTCTTCGATACAGATCTTTCCTTTGATTAGGTTACCAGTGCCTTTTGTGCTTCCTTTGGAGTTGTCTCCAAATATGACTTTAGGTCCTTTGAAAGCTTTAAAGTTGATAAGACACTTCTTGTTTCCTGTCATGTGTCTTGTATAGCCACTGTCAATATACCATATTTCCTTGCTGTTCTCAGTCACATGTTCCTTGTCTTCAGAGTCGTCACTTTTGGCCATGAGGCAGATTAGAGTTTCATCGTCTGATGATGAATCCTCCGAGTCACTATCGGTAGTTGACTCATCTTCTTGGGTGTCTTCTTAGGTATAGCTGCCTGAGAAGATTCTGCCTCACCGAGTAGCGCCCTTAACTTCTGACGTTCTTGTCTTTTTCTCTCTTGTCTCACTTTCCGTTCATCTTCTGGATATTTGTGGACTTCTGGATATGGGCAATCCTTAGCATAGTGGTCTGGCTTTCTGCAGTTGTAGTAGAGGTCAGTGGCTTTGGAGTTTGAATGGGGTGACTGCCCATTGGTTCCAGTTTCACTTTGCTTTTTCCTGTAATCATCAGTTCTTGAGTTCCTTCTCATGAACTTTCAAAATCTTTTCAGAAGTAGTGTCATGTCTTCTTCTATAGTGGCTTCTAGATCAGCTATTTGATCTTTAGATTTCTTCACTTCTTGAGGTTGTCTTGCTGTTAATGTTGTGACCCTTGAGTTGCTTCCTTCAGTCTCTATCTTCCTTCTGTTGATGTCGAACTCAAAGGCTTTGAGATCTGAGAAGAGATCGAATGTGCTCATAGACTTTAAGTCCATAGACACTCTCATGGTTGTTGTCTTGCTGTCCCATTCGACAGGAAGCGCTCTCAGTACCTTCATGTTTTTTTCCTTTTGAGTGTAGACTTTGTCTAGGGACTCGAGCTCATTAATGATGGCTGTGAATCTTAGATCCATTTGCTCTAAGGTTTCCCCAGGTATTACTTCCAACAGCTCGAACTTTTGTGTTGCCGTTGAGACTTTATTTTCTTTTGTGAGCTCAGTGCCTTCGCATATTTGCTCAAGCTTTTCTCAGATCTCTTTGGCAGTTCTGCAAGTTTTTACTTTGCTGAAGGTTCATTTGTCAAGAGTAAGGAATAGAACGTTCTTTGCTACATTATCAAGGTTTGATCTTCTTCTTTCATCGGCAGTCCATTCTTCTCTTGGTTTGTCCAGAACGGCTGGATGTGGAATGACTTCTGCGTCTCCTCACCTATCAGTTGCTTCCTCAGCGGCTCTAGCAAACAATGGATTGACTTTTGTAATCCTCGGTGGTCCTTCGGTGATAACGTACCACATTTCATCATGTATGGCCAACAAATGTGCCTGCATGCAAATTTTCCAATCATCATATTCGTCAATGAAAAACATAGGTACTTTATGAGAGTCCATGGTGATTGTGCTTATAAAAACAAGGGTTTTCAGAAAGAGGGGATCTAGGATTGATCAGTTAGATCAGACATTTAATCCAACACGCTCTGATACCACTTGTTGGTCCCAAGTGGTAGTAGGCTTAGAGGGGAGGGGGGTGAATAAGCCTACTCAAAATTTTCAGACTTTTCTTCTAGATTGTAAACACAGGAAGGTTATTATAAGAATTTACTGCCTTGAAGGTAGTTGTTTGAGCAGTTAAGAGCAGCTACCTTAAGCCTTTTAAAATCAGAAAGAATTTCTCTTTTTTTTTTATGCACAACGAAAATACTTTTTAAATAATAGTTCTTTTCTGAAAATCAATACAGAGCTTGAGGATGATATGCAGAAGATAGGAGCAGATAAGCACATATATCAATAGAGAGTAATGCAGTAAAAACACAACAATTTATAGAGGTTCAAGGGTGGAGTAATCCCTTTACGTCCTCTCTTCTCCTTCTCAAGGAGGGACTTTGTAAGATCAAAGGGTTGATTTACACAAGCCTCGCTTCGACAACCTAGACCTAACAAGAACTGCCAGTCTTTCCCACACAGGGTTACTGCATGGCACGTGCTGTCGAGGCATGCCAAATTAATTAAACCTCTTTACCTTCACTAATTTGTAGAAATGGCAAATAAGGGTCGATCCCACAGGGAACGGGAAAATCAATTAAGCCCAATGGTGTTAACAAGATAAAAGGGGGGATGGCTGATAATTATGCAGACGAACCAAGAAATTAACAAACTAGATAATCACGTAATAAGAAAACAATTAAACAAAGGATAATCAACAATAAACGAGCACTAGTTCTCAGTTCAGTTTCACCTTCTATTCATGATCTTATGAACCAATTAGCAACACTTCTCTCAATCTATCTCTCAACCCTTGCCCCTAGATTAGCAATAAGCTCTGCCAACCCGAATCGCCCCTTACGTTTAGTCTATTAAAACAAGCTCTTTAACAGACCCTATTCAATCAGACAACCCAGTAGGTACGACCTCCAGATTTAATGTGACGAATGCATTGATCTCTAAGACGATAGGACAAGCTAGACCCCAAATTCATAAGCTCGATTCAGGTAATCTAGAAATGTGTTGCCCCTAACGATTCCAACGTTTCTTCCTACTAAGAATATAAATTCGCAACAATTACGGATTACGGTTTATATTCTAGCAACAGATATTACAATAATCCGATCTAACGGGCCCTGTTAAATCATACCATGCAATATCATAAACAATTAATCAAGCAACACAAATCAATCAAGAGATAGAAATAAAGAAAGTGCTACTAATCATCCAAAGTAAATCAAGAATATCGGATCAACATCCCTTCGAACTAGCGTAAGAAAATTAGCCAAACATCTTAGGATTCACAAACATGATTTTCTCCATGGATTCTGTATGAAAAACTAAGAAATTGTTTCTGGAAAATTATCTCTCTCTCTGAACCTCTCTGTCTGAACCTCTCTGTCTGAACCTCTCTGTCTGCCGCTTTTCTTTCTCTGCTTGCCCTAATCATTAGTAGCTTCTGGGCTAATTCTTCTCAGCAACTGGGTTGGGCTTTTGTTGGGCTTAATTCTCACACATTAGATCACCCAACGTGGAAATATTGTACCCAATGTCTGCCTTCTTGCAACTCCGGTCTTCATTCCTTGTTTCCATTTTTGCTTCTAAATTACTGCATAAATCAAGAGAAATGAAGATTGGGGTTCTTTGACAAAATAATCAAAATGTGTAGAAAAATAACATGTGCCAACACACAAAATGCAATTAGAACCATAAAATAATAAGTCAAATAATTCATATTTTTCTACACATCAAAATCCCCCCAGCTTGAACCTTTGCTTGTCCCCAAGCAATTTAGAATTAAAGCTCATGTAAGGAGGAATAAAAATTGGGATTAACTTGCTCAGACCTCTCACATTTCATATAAGATATTCTCATTGAAGCGTAGGGAGTATCAAGACGTTCTCAAGATCTTACATATCTCGGACTGAATAAAACTTGTTACTCAAAATCACTTTCGTGAAAGTGCACCTTAGCTTACAGTTCATCACAAAAGCTCATCAACCCACCAAGTATGCTCAAAATTGAAAATCAATCAGATTTTTGTACTATGACCACCTCTTTTTTTTTTCTCACTTTTTTTTTTCAACTCTCACTTGTTTTTTTTTTCTTGTTCATGTTTTTTTATTTTTTTTTAGGGAGTCGCAGCTCCACACCACTATTGAGTTAGTCCGAATGTAACTTCACATGGACCCCCAATAGTAGGCAGCTGATTCAACCCTTCATTCATTTTTGGATAAGGACGGCAGCTACACACCACCATTAGGTTAGTCCAATTTTGGACTCCTAAAGGTAGGCAGCTGATTCAACCTTTCTCTCTTTTTTTTTTTTTCAACTAAACTCCAAAACTCCAAACAATTCATCATCCGTCACAATGGTGGCCACAAGTACTTAATCCAAAAAAATGAAGTTACGAAAATGGTTCATAAGTAAGCGTACTCGGCAAATCAAATCACAGTCATGGTTCACAATAGAATTCAGCACTATCCTTCACTCAGTAATTTTAAGAACAATTAAATTCAGCAATTTTAACCAAAATTTGTAAGTTCTATCAAACATCTCGCTACTCCACCAACACATACACAACAAGAATCCAATAAAAATAACAAACTCTCACGTCATCACAGCAAGTTCCCAACACTTCTCATTCCTTCTTTTTTCAATTTTTTTTTAAAAAACAAAAACATGCTAAAGCAATAAACATGCATCTCAACTAAAAATGCAATCCTACGAATGCAAACTATATGCTCATACAGTAATGCAATGCAAACACATAACAATTATGATCACCACCCCAAACCTAAAATTTTGCTTGTCCTCAAGCAATTCAAACCAAGTCAAACATGTGAAGAAAACAAGCAGAATCATATTCAAAAGTGGAATAATAAGAGTTAAGGTTAGAATACACCTATTATCAACCATCAGTAGGTGGCGGCTCAGGTGGTGGCCTTATGAATGTCTCATCCTGAATCGGGGTCAACCTCACTGGATCATTCTCCTCTGGTGGCAATTTCACTTGAAGAGCGGTTAAAACATATTCCTTCATCATCACCCTCTCATGTCCCTTCTGGAAAGGTTCCTGAACTTCTCTTTCCTTATTGTGTGTTGGAGTCCTTGCAATCCTGTAAACAAAAGGTATATGATCAGTTCTAATAGAAATTACCTTGGATGGACTTACCTCTTCAGTGTAGTTCGATTTCTGTGGTCCACTGTAAGCATGTTGTTCCGTTTGCAGTTGTGCACTAAATGACTCAATGTGATCATGAACATTGGATGATGCAATGTGGCTTGGTGCTTTCGATCTCTCTATGTGGCCTTGCACATCAGATGGAGCAATATGGTTTTGTGCATTGGATGATCCAATGTGTCCTTGCACATTAGAAGAGCTGATATGAACTTGAACATTGGATGTTGAAGAGTGGTCTTGCACATCAGATGATTCAATGTATATCTCTTCATCGTCTTCATCTCCTCTATACTGCTCAAGTGCTCCTCTAGAATTTTCAAGTTGGTCAGGTTGTTTCCCACCGTGTAAGGTAGAACCACTCTCAGTTTGCTGACTGATCTCAGGTTGGAAATATAGCTTCACAAAATTCTGAGCCTCCACTCGACTCACCGCCGTCACCAACCGATTGACTTGTGTTTGAATATTCTTAATACGCGACTGAGTATCCTTTTGAAATTGGAGAGTGTTGGTGGCCAATGTCTTCACTATATCTTCCAATGATAGTTGCGGGCTTTGTTCTGAGTAGCTATTCTGAAAAAATTCCCCTCTTGGCGGTAGTGGTGATCGATTGTGTTCAACTTGGTGTTCCCCTTGCTGATCATCCCACCACAAGTTGCGATGGTCAGACCACCCTGGATTATAGGTGTGAAAGTGGGAGTCATATATGCATTCGTTAAAATTCTCAGCACCAATGACGCGTTCATGTGCCTCCAACTCTTTTACTGATTCAACAGGTGCAGCCCAAATACCAAACTGCTGTTGTAAATTTGCTGCAATTTTCGGAACAAGAGTCTTGACTGCAGCTAGACCTGCTTGTTGTCTCAACGCCTGGTGCTGCCTAGCGATCTCACGGCAATACCCATAATCAATCATCTGAAAAGAGTGATAATCCAGAGTTGAAAGAAAACACTATGAGATGTGGACGACTATTCAATGTACAACCTCTAGCCAATGTGTGCAAAACCTGGAACCACAAAAGAACCAGAGTATCATTTTTTTTTTTTAATAAGACATAACCAGACTCGAAAAAAAAACCAAAAGCAAAGAAAAAAAAATATTAAAACCACTGAACTTGATTAATTACACACTGTTCCCCGGCAACGGCGCCAAAATTTGGCATGTGCTGTCGAGGCACGCCAAATTAATTAAACCTCTTTACCTTCACTAATTTGTAGAAATGGCAAATAAGGGTCGATCCCACAGGGAACGGGAAAATCAATTAAGCCCAATGGTGTTAACAAGATAAAAGGGGGGATGGTTGATAATTATGCAGACGAACCAAGAAATTAACAAACTAGATAATCACGTAATAAGAAAACAATTAAACAAAGGATAATCAACAATAAACGAGCACTAGTTCTCAGTTCAGTTTCACCTTCTATTCATGATCTTATGAACCAATTAGCAACACTTCTCTCAATCTATCTCTCAACCCTTGCCCCTAGATTAGCAATAAGCTCTGCCAACCCGAATCGCCCCTTACGTTTAGTCTATTAAAACAAGCTCTTTAACAGACCCTATTCAATCAGACAACCCAGTAGGTACGACCTCCAGATTTAATGTGACGAATGCATTGATCTCTAAGACGATAGGACAAGCTAGACCCCAAATTCATAAGCTCGATTCAGGTAATCTAGAAATGTGTTGCCCCTAACGATTCCAACGTTTCTTGCTACTAAGAATATAAATTCGCAACAATTACGGATTACGGTTTGTATTCTAGCAATAGATATTACAATAATCCGATCTAACGGGCCCTGTTAAATCATACCATGCAATATCATAAACAATTAATCAAGCAACACAAATCAATCAAGAGATAGAAATAAAGAAAGTGCTACTAATCATCCAAAGTAAATCAAGAATATCGGATCAACATCCCTTCGAACTAGCGTAAGAAAATTAGCCAAACATCTTAGGATTCACAAACATGATTTTCTCCATGGAATTCTGTATGAAAAACTAAGAAATTGTTTCTGGAAAATTATCTCTCTCTCTGAACCTCTCTGTCTGAACCTCTCTGTCTGAACCTCTCTGTCTGCCGCTTTTCTTTCTCTGCTTGCCCTAATCATTAGTAGCTTCTGGGCTAATTCTTCTCAGCAACTGGGTTGGGCTTTTGTTGGGCTTAATTCTCACACATTAGATCACCCAACGTGGAAATATTGTACCCAATGTCTGCCTTCTTGCAACTCCGGTCTTCATTCCTTGTTTCCATTTTTGCTTCTAAATTACTGCATAAATCAAGAGAAATGAAGATTGGGGTTCTTTGACAAAATAATCAAAATGTGTAGAAAAATAACATGTGCCAACACACAAAATGCAATTAGAACCATAAAATAATAAGTCAAATAATTCATATTTTTCTACACATCAAAATCCCCCCAGCTTGAACCTTTGCTTGTCCCCAAGCAATTTAGAATTAAAGCTCATGTAAGGAGGAATAAAAATTGGGATTAACTTGCTCAGACCTCTCACATTTCATATAAGATATTCTCATTGAAGCGTAGGGAGTATCAAGACGTTCTCAAGATCTTACATATCTCGGACTGAATAAAACTTGTTACTCAAAATCACTTTCGTGAAAGTGCACCTTAGCTTACAGTTCATCACAAAAGCTCATCAACCCACCAAGTATGCTCAAAATTGAAAATCAATCAGATTTTTGTACTATGACCACCTCTTTTTTTTTTCTCACTTTTTTTTTTCAACTCTCACTTGTTTTTTTTTTTCTTGTTCATGTTTTTATATTTTTTTTTAGGGAGTCGCAGCTCCACACCACTATTGAGTTAGTCCGAATGTAACTTCACATGGACCCCCAATAGTAGGCAGCTGATTCAACCCTTCATTCATTTTTGGATAAGGACGGCAGCTACACACCACCATTAGGTTAGTCCAATTTTGGACTCCTAAAGGTAGGCAGCTGATTCAACCTTTCTCTTTTTTTTTTTTTCAACTAAACTCCAAAACTCCAAACAATTCATCATCCGTCACAATGGTGGCCACAAGTACTTAATCCAAAAAAATGAAGTTACGAAAATGGTTCATAAGTAAGCGTACTCGGCAAATCAAATCACAGTCATGGTTCACAATAGAATTCAGCACTATCCTTCACTCAGTAATTTTAAGAACAATTAAATTCAGCAATTTTAACCAAAATTTGTAAGTTCTATCAAACATCTCGCTACTCCACCAACACATACACAACAAGAATCCAATAAAAATAACAAACTCTCACGTCATCACAGCAAGTTCCCAACACTTCTCATTCCTTCTTTTTTCAATTTTTTTTTAAAAAACAAAAACATGCTAAAGCAATAAACATGCATCTCAACTAAAAATGCAATCCTACGAATGCAAACTATATGCTCATGCAGTAATGCAATGCAAACACATAACAATTATGATCACCACCCCAAACCTAAAATTTTGCTTGTCCTCAAGCAATTCAAACCAAGTCAAACATGTGAAGAAAACAAGCAGAATCAGATTCAAAAGTGGAATAATAAGAGTTAAGCTTAGAATACACCTATTATCAACCATCAGTAGGTGGCGGCTCAGGTGGTGGCCTTATGAATGTCTCATCCTGAATCGGGGTCAACCTCACTGGATCATTCTCCTCTGGTGGCAATTTCACTTGAAGAGCGGTTAAAACATATTCCTTCATCATCACCCTCTCATGTCCCTTCTGGAAAGGTTCCTGAACTTCTCTTTCCTTATTGTGTGTTGGAGTCCTTGCAATCCTGTAAACAAAAGGTATATGATCAGTTCTAATAGAAATTACCTTGGATGGACTTACCTCTTCAGTGTAGTTCGATTTCTGTGGTCCACTGTAAGCATGTTGTTCCGTTTGCAGTTGTGCACTAAATGACTCAATGTGATCATGAACATTGGATGATGCAATGTGGCTTGGTGCTTTCGATCTCTCTATGTGGCCTTGCACATCAGATGGAGCAATATGGTTTTGTGCATTGGATGATCCAATGTGTCCTTGCACATTAGAAGAGCTGATATGAACTTGAACATTGGATGTTGAAGAGTGGTCTTGCACATCAGATGATTCAATGTATATCTCTTCATCGTCTTCATCTCCTCTATACTGCTCAAGTGCTCCTCTAGAATTTTCAAGTTGGTCAGGTTGTTTCCCACCGTGTAAGGTAGAACCACTCTCAGTTTGCTGACTGATCTCAGGTTGGAAATATAGCTTCACAAAATTCTGAGCCTCCACTCGACTCACCGCCGTCACCAACCGATTGACTTGTGTTTGAATATTCTTAATACGCGACTGAGTATCCTTTTGAAATTGGAGAGTGTTGGTGGCCAATGTCTTCACTATATCTTCCAATGATAGTTGCGGGCTTTGTTCTGAGTAGCTATTCTGAAAAAATTCCCCTCTTGGCGGTAGTGGTGATCGATTGTGTTCAACTTGGTGTTCCCCTTGCTGATCATCCCACCACAAGTTGCGATGGTCAGACCACCCTGGATTATAGGTGTGAAAGTGGGAGTCATATATGCATTCGTTAAAATTCTCAGCACCAATGACGCGTTCATGTGCCTCCAACTCTTTTACTGATTCAACAGGTGCAGCCCAAATACCAAACTGCTGTTGTAAATTTGCTGCAATTTTCGGAACAAGAGTCTTGACTGCAGCTAGACCTGCTTGTTGTCTCAACGCCTGGTGCTGCCTAGCGATCTCACGGCAATACCCATAATCAATCATCTGAAAAGAGTGATAATCCAGAGTTGAAAGAAAACACTATGAGATGTGGACGACTATTCAATGTACAACCTCTAGCCAATGTGTGCAAAACCTGGAACCACAAAAGAACCAGAGTATCATTTTTTTTTTTTTAATAAGACATAACCAGACTCGAAAAAAAAACCAAAAGCAAAGAAAAAAATATATTAAAACCACTGAACTTGATTAATTACACACTGTTCCCCGGCAACGGCGCCAAAATTTGGCACGTGCTGTCGAGGCACGCCAAATTAATTAAACCTCTTTACCTTCACTAATTTGTAGAAATGGCAAATAAGGGTCGATCCCACAGGGAACGGGAAAATCAATTAAGCCCAATGGTGTTAACAAGATAAAAGGGGGGATGGTTGATAATTATGCAGACGAACCAAGAAATTAACAAACTAGATAATCACGTAATAAGAAAACAATTAAACAAAGGATAATCAACAATAAACGAGCACTAGTTCTCAGTTCAGTTTCACCTTCTATTCATGATCTTATGAACCAATTAGCAACACTTCTCTCAATCTATCTCTCAACCCTTGCCCCTAGATTAGCAATAAGCTCTGCCAACCCGAATCGCCCCTTACGTTTAGTCTATTAAAACAAGCTCTTTAACAGACCCTATTCAATCAGACAACCCAGTAGGTACGACCTCCAGATTTAATGTGACGAATGCATTGATCTCTAAGACGATAGGACAAGCTAGACCCCAAATTCATAAGCTCGATTCAGGTAATCTAGAAATGTGTTGCCCCTAACGATTCCAACGTTTCTTGCTACTAAGAATATAAATTCGCAACAATTACGGATTACGGTTTATATTCTAGCAACAGATATTACAATAATCCGATCTAACGGGCCCTGTTAAATCATACCATGCAATATCATAAACAATTAATCAAGCAACACAAATCAATCAAGAGATAGAAATAAAGAAAGTGCTACTAATCATCCAAAGTAAATCAAGAATATCGGATCAACATCCCTTCGAACTAGCGTAAGAAAATTAGCCAAACATCTTAGGATTCACAAACATGATTTTCTCCATGGATTCTGTATGAAAAACTAAGAAATTGTTTCTGGAAAATTATCTCTCTCTCTGAACCTCTCTGTCTGAACCTCTCTGTCTGAACCTCTCTGTCTGCCGCTTTTCTTTCTCTGCTTGCCCTAATCATTAGTAGCTTCTGGGCTAATTCTTCTCAGCAACTGGGTTGGGCTTTTGTTGGGCTTAATTCTCACACATTAGATCACCCAACGTGGAAATATTGTACCCAATGTCTGCCTTCTTGCAACTCCGGTCTTCATTCCTTGTTTCCATTTTTGCTTCTAAATTACTGCATAAATCAAGAGAAATGAAGATTGGGGTTCTTTGACAAAATAATCAAAATGTGTAGAAAAATAACATGTGCCAACACACAAAATGCAATTAGAACCATAAAATAATAAGTCAAATAATTCATATTTTTCTACACATCAAAATCCCCCCAGCTTGAACCTTTGCTTGTCCCCAAGCAATTTAGAATTAAAGCTCATGTAAGGAGGAATAAAAATTGGGATTAACTTGCTCAGACCTCTCACATTTCATATAAGATATTCTCATTGAAGCGTAGGGAGTATCAAGACGTTCTCAAGATCTTACATATCTCGGACTGAATAAAACTTGTTACTCAAAATCACTTTCGTGAAAGTGCACCTTAGCTTACAGTTCATCACAAAAGCTCATCAACCCACCAAGTATGCTCAAAATTGAAAATCAATCAGATTTTTGTACTATGACCACCTCTTTTTTTTTCTCACTTTTTTTTTTCAACTCTCACTTGTTTTTTTTTTCTTGTTCATGTTTTTTTTTTTTAGGGAGTCGCAGCTCCACACCACTATTGAGTTAGTCCGAATGTAACTTCACATGGACCCCCAATAGTAGGCAGCTGATTCAACCCTTCATTCATTTTTGGATAAGGACGGCAGCTACACACCACCATTAGGTTAGTCCAATTTTGGACTCCTAAAGGTAGGCAGCTGATTCAACCTTTCTCTTTTTTTTTTTTTTTTTCAACTAAACTCCAAAACTCCAAACAATTCATCATCCGTCACAATGGTGGCCACAAGTACTTAATCCAAAAAAATGAAGTTACGAAAATGGTTCATAAGTAAGTGTACTCGGCAAATCAAATCACAGTCATGGTTCACAATAGAATTCAGCACTATCCTTCACTCAGTAATTTTAAGAACAATTAAATTCAGCAATTTTAACCAAAATTTGTAAGTTCTATCAAACATCTCGCTACTCCACCAACACATACACAACAAGAATCCAATAAAAATAACAAACTCTCACGTCATCACAGCAAGTTCCCAACACTTCTCATTCCTTCTTTTTCAATTTTTTTTTTAAAAAACAAAAACATGCTAAAGCAATAAACATGCATCTCAACTAAAAATGCAATCCTACGAATGCAAACTATATGCTCATGCAGTAATGCAATGCAAACACATAACAATTATGATCACCACCCCAAACCTAAAATTTTGCTTGTCCTCAAGCAATTCAAACCAAGTCAAACATGTGAAGAAAACAAGCAGAATCAGATTCAAAAGTGGAATAATAAGAGTTAAGCTTAGAATACACCTATTATCAACCATCAGTAGGTGGCGGCTCAGGTGGTGGCCTTATGAATGTCTCATCCTGAATCGGGGTCAACCTCACTGGATCATTCTCCTCTGGTGGCAATTTCACTTGAAGAGCGGTTAAAACATATTCCTTCATCATCACCCTCTCATGTCCTTTCTGGAAAGGTTCCTGAACTTCTCTTTCCTTATTGTGTGTTGGAGTCCTTGCAATCCTGTAAACAAAAGGTATATGATCAGTTCTAATAGAAATTACCTTGGATGGACTTACCTCTTCAGTGTAGTTCGATTTCTGTGGTCCACTGTAAGCATAGTTGTTCCGTTTGCAGTTGTGCACTAAATGACTCAATGTGATCATGAACATTGGATGATGCAATGTGGCTTGGTGCATTCGATCTCTTTATGTGGCCTTGCACATCAGATGGAGCAATATGGTTTTGTGCATTGGATGATCCAATGTGTCCTTGCACATTAAAAGAGCTGATATGAACTTGAACATTGGATGTTGAAGAGTGGTCTTGCACATCAGATGATTCAATGTATATCTCTTCATCGTCTTCATCTCCTCTATACTGCTCAAGTGCTCCTCTAGATTTTTCAAGTTGGTCAGGTTGTTTCCCACCGTGTAAGGTAGAACCACTCTCAGTTTGTTGATTGATCTCAGGTTGGAAATATAGCTTCACAATATTTTGAGCCTCCACTCGACTCACCGCCGTCACCAACCGATTGACTTGTGTTTGAATATTCTTAATACGTGACTGAGTATCCTTTTGAAATTGGAGAGTGTTGGTGGCCAATGTCTTCACTATATCTTCCAATGATAGTTGCGGGCTTTGTTCTGAGTAGCTATTCTGAAAAAATTCCCCTCTTGGCGGTAGTGGTGATCGATTGTGTTCAACTTGGTGTTCCCCTTGCTGATCATCCCACCACAAGTTGCGATGGTCAGACCACCCTGGATTATAGGTGTGAAAGTGGGAGTCATATATGCATTCGTTAAAATTCTCAGCACCAATGACGCGTTCATGTGCCTCCAACTCTTTTACTGATTCAACAGGTGCAGCCCAAATACCAAACTGCTGTTGTAAATTTGCTGCAATTTTCGGAACAAGAGTCTTGACTGCAGCTAGACCTGCTTGTTGTCTCAACGCCTGGTGCTGCCTAGCGATCTCACGGCAATACCCATAATCAATCATCTGAAAAGAGTGATAATCCAGAGTTGAAAGAAAACACTATGAGATGTGGACGATTATTCAATGTACAACCTCTAGCCAATGTGTGCAAAACCTGGAACCACAGAAGAACCAGAGTATCAATTTTTTTTTTAATAAGACATAACCAGACTCGAAAAAAAAAACCAAAAGCAAAGAAAAAAAATAATAAAACCACTGAACTTGATTAATTACACACCGTTCCCCGACAACGGCGCCAAAATTTGGCCGTGCTGTCGAGGCACGCCAAATTAAATGAACCTTTTTACCTTCACTAATTTGTAGAAATGGCAAATAAGGGTCGATCCCACAGGGAACGGGAAAATCAATTAAGCCCAATGGTGTTAACAAGATAAAAAGGGGGATGGTTGATAATTATGCAGACAAACCAAGAAATTAACAAGCTAGATAATCAAGTAATAAGAAAACAATTAAACAAAGGATAATCAAACAATAAACGAGCACTAGTTCTCAGTTCAGTTTCACCTTTTATTCTTGATCTTATGAACCAATTAGCAACACTTCTCTCAATCTATCTCTCAACCCTTGCCCCTAGATTAGCAATAAGCTCTGCCAACCCGAATCGCCCCTTACGTTTAGTCTATTAAAACAAGCTCTTCAACAGACCCTATTCAATCAGACAACCCAGTAGGTACGACCTCCAGATTTAATGTGACGAATGCATTGATCTCTAAGACGATAGGACAAGCTAGACCCCAAATTCATAAGCTCGATTCAGGTAATCTAGAAATGTGTTGCCCCTAACGATTCCAACGTTTCTTGCTACTGAGAATATAAATTCGCAACAATTACGGATTACGATTTATATTCTAGCAATAGATATTACAATAATCCGATCTAACGGGCCCTGTTAAATCATATCATGCAATATCAATAAACAACTAATCAAGCAACACAAATCAATCAAGAGATAGAAATAAAGAAAATGTTACTAATCATCCAAACTAAATCAAGAATTTCGGATCAACATCCCTTCGAACTAGCTAAGAAAATTAGTCAAACATCATCGGATTCACAAACATGTTTCTCTCCATGGAATTTTGTATGAAAAACTAAGAAATTGTTTCTGGAAAATTGTTTTTCTCCCTGAACCTCTCTCTGCTCTCTCTCGGTTCCCAGCTCTTCTTCTCCTTTTGATCCCAGTTGACTTTTTTCAATTCTCGTCCTCCAATCCTCCAGCTTGACGTGCACTTCCCTTTTCTGCTTCCAATCCAATGTGCGTTTCCTTTTTCTCTCCTCCTAATCAGCAGTTTTCTAAATTAGAAGAGTATCATTGTCCTGGGCTCATTCTTCTCGGCATTTGGATTGGGCTTTTGTTGGGCTTAATTCTCACACATTGGATCACCCAATGTGGAAATATTGTACCCAATGTCTGCCTTCTTGCAACTCCGGTCTTCATTCCTTGTTTCCATTTTTGCTTCTAAATTGCTGCATAAATTAAGAGAATTGGAGATTGGGGTTCTTTGACAGAATAATGAAAATGTGTAGAAAAATAACATGTGCCAACACACAAAATGCAATTAGAACAATGGAATAATGAATCCAATATTTCATATTTTTCTACACATCATGCATGCTGTTTTTACGGGTGTTATCGTTCATGTTGCTCACACCACTCTTAACACCCTTAGAATAATTTTTTATTTTTAGGCTTTCTAGGCATATGTATGCTTGTTTGTATCTGACCAGTGTGTTTCTTATGTGAAAACACTTGCTTGGACACCTATTTTGTTAATGGCTCATAATAAAAGTGCACATTTGTTCGAATAATTGATATAAGTCACGAAGCACTTGGAGCACGGCGCTCGCTACGACGATGCTTTTCAGGCAGCCTAGTGACTTAATAAAATGTGTTGTGTGACCTCACTGAGTAACTCGGGGCACGGCGTTCGCTGCGACGATGCTTCCTTGTCAAAAGGTGTAGGAGATATCACAACCAAATCAATAAAACTTGATCTCACAACCGAGTAACTAGAAGCATGGCGCTCGCTACGACAGTGCTCTCTTTTCAAAAGGTTGGTTGAGGTCAGGTATGTGTGAATTTAATTTAGTGTGCACAAAAAGAAAAAATTTCAAGAGCCAAATTTTTTTATAATGGTGTCATCGCAGTGTTACGTAACATCAGGGACAACACCAGTCAGTTACTTTGTGTGCGATTTTTATGGGATTCAAATTTTATGCATCCCTAGGTATCTGCATTTAATTCTTATAATATATAGTGGATATATTTGATTTTTGGATAATCCAATTTCAATTTTAAAATTCAAATTTTGTGATTCCTATTTTTGTACAAAATTGTTGAGATTTGATTTTATTTTCAAATTCTTTCAACATCTCTTAATTTTATCTAAAAATTCAAAGGCTTAGGATTTTATTTAAACTCAGAAAATCAAGCGTGATTCTCCACTACTTGAGTGTGTGTAATCTCTCTCTTGCTCACATACGCTATCTCTCTCATTTTCTCCTTCTTCTCTCTCCACAAGCCGATCCCCTTTTTTCTCTCCACACCATAAACCCTAATTTGCTCTCTCCCCAAATTCTCCATGGCTGATCCTGTTATTCCCCCTGCTGTTCTTGAATTCCTGGAGAAATTAAAGCAATCTTACCCTGCTTTACTTGCTCCGCCCTCTGCTGTAGTGTCTTCTGACAATGTTGCCCACACCGGCGCAACACTGCCCATACCACCTACGTACTCCTGCTTTTTTTATCTAAGGTAAGGACGAAGCTGCTTTATTCCCCTCTCCATTTTTCTCTGTCCTTAAAGTCCTTTACTTCAAGATACGGTCTACTAAGATGATGGTGCCAAGACAATTTTCATTGGCAATCGAATTTGTGATTCGCCCTATACACCGGATGTTGCCCCTTTGGTTTGGCAACATTTGGCCCAACGTCTTTGTTGATATACTTTGAAAGTAGGTAACCGTTTTTATGAGCTAATTTTCAGCTCAAAATGGAGGAGAAGATATGGTAAGACAATTCCTATGTTGAAAGTGGCGAAGGAGAAAGTTTTGATGAATTTTTTTCATGATTGTGTTGAATGATTAATCTTTAATTCTTTGTGATTGTTTGTGTTTGTAGGATTAAGGGGGAGATTTAATTTAGGGGGAGAAAAATCTAATTGATTTAGGTTTTGAGCTGAAAAATAAAAATAGGGGGAGATTGTTAGTGTTGGATTTTCCAACAATAATAATTTTCCTTTTTCAAGTTTATCCTAAAATCAAAAATTAGATTTTATTGGATATGTTTATTTGAAAAGATTTGGAAAAGGATTTGATTCTCTCACTTAGATTTGACTTGTTAAAATCTCACGTGTTATTTATTTTTGAATCTCCTTTCACTAACAAACTCACCTAAGTTTTAGGGAGTTGTTATTTGTTCATGTGTTTTGATAGGATTCAAAGAGATATAAATACAAGTGAGATGAAGAAGTCAAAACGTGATTTTTGAAGAGTGAGATCGTGACTTGCAGAACGTGGGGTTGAGAGAAGAGAACAAGATCCATAGATGAACAAGTCAACATGAAGATCAAGAAGTAAGGATGAAGAAGTCAAGAACAAGTCTACTCCACCTTCCCCATCAATCATGCACGTGAGTTATGGAGGTATGGAGATCATGGAGCACTCCAAGATCATAGGTCTATAAATAGGTGAAGCTGCTGAAGATCAAGTATGCACAGAACCGAGAGCTTAAGCAGTCACATATACAGCAGTACACTGGTGTCATAGGTTGTGTTGTTCACACCGATAGGCAACATCGTTTTCTTGTGTGTCATAGAGTTTGCATACTCTTGACTTTTAGTATAGGTGTTCTTCGGAGTGTTCAACTGAAAGTTTTTGTATACGTCCCTAGGTTTCATATTC
Source organism: Scutellaria baicalensis (assembly GCA_005771605.1). Classification (NCBI taxonomy): domain Eukaryota; kingdom Viridiplantae; phylum Streptophyta; class Magnoliopsida; order Lamiales; family Lamiaceae; genus Scutellaria; species Scutellaria baicalensis. The sequence goes on from CM016723.1 coordinate 43,901,740, forward strand.
ATTTCATAGGACGTATTGGGTCATTTGTTCGAAAGAATTTCTTTTAGAGATCTTTCTTTCTCCTTTGTACACATACACAAATCAATAAAGGAGTTTTCACCCTGAAGGCATTCCACGAGTATTTGTATACTCGTGGATAAATCGTTTGTGTTCTGCAACTTTAATTTCGATCCATTTTTCCGCTGTGTGTTACGCTGGTGTTGTCGACACCGCTGACAACACCGTGTACTTTGATTGGGACATTGTTGTTTTTGTTTTTGCAGATCCACGTAGGACTTTTAGAGACATTTGAATTCGAAACTGAAACACACAAAAGAAACAAAAGCAACCAAGCTCAGAGGTGGTCATACACGACGCAGCCGCTGCAGCAGGCTGACACTCCGACCGAACATCTAAATTGGCCTCTGCAATCAGACCCTCCTCCGATGAAACTTCTAAATTGGGGGACGTATCTGCAACCGGCAAGACCTCCGGTGAGTTAGGGTTACTGAGTCGCGGCTCCGAAAAAGGCACCGATTCCGGTGGATTAGGGTTACTGGGCGGTGCCTCTAAAAATGGCACCGACTCCGGTGGATTAGGGTGACTGGGCTGTGCCTCTAAAAGCAGCACCGACTCCAGTGGATTAGGCTGGCTGGGAGCCGCCTCTAAAGCCGCCACCATTTCCGGGGCATCTAAACTGGCCGCAACTGGAACCACCGACTCTGATGGTTGGTCTTGTGCCGTCGTGGGTGCTGGTTTGGATCTTTTTCTCGATTTCTTAGCCATTTGTTTCTTCATTTTAGGGTTCTTTATTGCACTTCTTGTATGAACACGATATGCGTCCAAAATTTCGTGATTAATTATTCACGATATGCCTGGTCCTTTTCAATACTTGTTTCTTCTGAATGTAGAGATGCTATAGTTTGTGTTCTGTTACTGATAGAGGGTGGGGACGAATTGTGGGATAGGGTGGGGGAAGTAGCAGTAAAATTTCAAAATTTTGGGGAGTTTTTTTTTTTAATTTTGAATATTAAATAATGTAACTGCAATTTTATATTTTGAATTTACTGTTACAAAAAATGTTAGATGTATTTTGTATTTTGAATTATCTATTTCCTTGAACAAAACTTGTACTCCCTCCGTCCCACTATTTTCAGCCTACTTGTCATTTTCGTTTGTCCCAGTTAAATCTGCCAGCCCCAAAATGACAAAGAAATTTTTACTCTGTTACCCCTCCAATTCTTTTATTTTACAACTTTTGCACTCAAAAAGTTGGTTTAAATTACAAAATTGCCACTCAAAAATATTAAAATAACACATCCAATCAAAGTCAACAACTTTTTCTTAACATCTGTGCCGGTCAAAGTAGGCTAAAAATAGTGGGATGGAGGTAGTATTTTGTATTATGAATTTAGTGTGTTTAAAATAAAAATTGATTCTTAATGTAAATACAAAGTTCAGTTGGGGGCATCTTAGACATTTCACTACACAAATTGGGTAAAAAAGTCATTTTTTAAATAAATGGACAAAAAAGTTACTTGTCCTGTGAATTTGGGTAGTTTGGAAATTTTCGCACCTATTTATATACACTGTACATGTATACACATGGACATATATATAACAGATTGGAATAAATGAAATGGTTGCTTGGTTGTGAAGGGAAGAGTGAGAAAGAGGCAAGGAAAGGTGCAATCAATGAAGAGGAGAGGAATTGTATTTGTCCTTGAAGATAAACATGATGGTGTGTGGGGTCTAAGTATAAATTAATATGCATAGCAGACTTTGAGGAGCCGACCATAATATTAGATCCTTACACACGTATGCAGTGACGATTGCATTTTAATAACATGGTTATAACTTTGGTGACTACTCATCTACTATTCTAAGACACCCTTCTCAATTTATGAATCACCATTTCATTTAGTATATTTATGAAAGAAAATGGAATTTTCTCAAGTTAGGCTAGCATTGGTGGTAAATAGAAAGCAGATGGATATTATAATATGGAAAAAGCAGTTAACTTAGTTGCACATTTACCACGAGCCGTGTAACTCAAGTGGTATCCCATATTATGATGCAGATTTGGGTTCGAGTTTGTGACACTCAAGTTTTCTAGTTCTTATCCCCTCTCTTCAACCTCTCCCAATCATATTAGAGAAAAAATAAATAAAAAAGGAAAACTCGGGTGCACACTTAACCATGGACAAATTAAAGACCTTGAAAAAATAATGGTTTGTTTAAATGGTCTTGAAAGTGTTTTTTCATGTTTCAGCTCGAGTTTGTTTTCATTTGCTAAGTGTTGGAAGAAGCGTTTTTTCACTTATAAAATCGCGTGTATAGTTTGCTGGTTTTTTGTATCTGTTTTGTTAGTTAGGCAGGAGGCGATCTCGGCCGTCGATCAGATCCAATGGCTATGATTATTTCCAGCCTTAAAGAGTAAGAAGGAAGCGCTTCTTCACTTAAAGAAGCGCGTTTCTGGAATTGCGTTTTCTCGGCTGTTATGTTGGTTGATAGCCGTTGAGCTGAGAGGCGATCTGGTCCGTTCAAGCAATCTACGGCTGAAGATGAATCTTGCTGGGATAAGTCATCTTCGAACGAGCTAATCTTTAGATGAAGTTTCAGAGCTCATTTCTCAACGGTTTTCTTTGCTTCTTGTTGCTGCAGTTAGCATTTTGATAGGTCTATAAATAGGTTTACTTTTTGCATTGTATAGTACAGTTTAACAGAGAGCATTGATAAGAGAAAGAGAGCTGCGCGTTTTAGGGTTTCTTAAGTTTTGAGAGTTGTGTGTTTCAGAGAGATTGTATTGTACATTGATCTTGTTATCAATAAGAATCCCCTCCCTTATTTTCCCGTGAATGTAGGCATTGTTAAGCCGAACCATGTAATTGATTTGTGTGTTGTTCTCTTCTCATTTCTTGATTTGATTCTTTAAGTTTGAGTTGAGTAACAATTTCTTGATTTGGTGGATTATTGAGCTATCAAGCTGATCTTGATTGTGAATCGAAGTGAGGCTAATTCCTAACAAATTGGCGCCGTCTGTGGGAACGGAAATCACAGCCTCAAAGCAAGATGGGATCTACCAAATTTGAAGTTGATAAGTTCAATGGAGAAGGTGATTTTGGTCTGTGGAGGATCAAGATCAAAGCACTGTTGGTTCAGCATGGTTTGGAACCAGCTCTAGAAGGAATCGAGGCTCTCCTTGAAGAGTTGTCAAGCACAGAGAAATCAAGACTAATGAAAAAGGCTCATAGCACTCTAATTCTATGTTTGGGAGATAAGGTGCTAAGGGAAGTTTCAAGGGAAGAAACGGCTCAAGGAGTATGGACAAAATTGCAAAGTCTATACATGGTTAAATCATTAGCCAATAGGCTATTCATGAAGAAGAGGCTCTATGCCTATAGGATGAAGCTAGACAAGCCTGTATCTGATCAACTACAAGACTTCCAGAAGATCTTGGATGATTTGGAGAACATTGGAGCAAATTTAGCAGAAGAAGACAAAGCCTTGCTGTTACTAAGTGCCCTGCCTAGTTCTTATGAGAATTTTATTGACACTTTGCTCTATTCTAAACAGGAATGTATCACATTGGAAGAAGTTATCATAGCAGTGAAGAACAAAGAATTCACTAAGAAGGGTGGAGCCAAAGCTGATTCAATTGGTGAAGGGCTTGCTGTCAAACCTAGAAAGAAGAAGCAACAAAACAAGCAGTCAAAGCCTTCACAAAAGAAATCTGATCCAAAGCCACAGGTAGACTCTAACAATGATATTGAAAATAATACTTGTTT
>CM016723.1:43905606-44006738 GCA_005771605.1 Scutellaria baicalensis
CTCCTGTCAGAAACATGGGTGGAGAATTCATACTCTAGCGACAGATATGTTGACTGTATGTTCGCCTTGCCCTTTTGTTAGATGGGGAATTGACATAGTTGGCCCACTTGTTAAAACCAGATGAAATAAGCAGTTCTTGGTGGTGGCCGTGGATTACTTTACTAAGTGGGTCGAAGCTGAACCTTTGGTTAAGATCCCTAAGTCCGATATGATCCACTTCATATGGAAAATTATTTGTTGCAGATTTGGTTTGCCAAGGGTTTTGGTGTCGGATAATGGAGCTCAATTTAGAGGCAAAAAGATCACAGAATGGTGTAAAGAAATGAAAATTTTACAAGTATTTACCCCAGTGGCTCACCCTCAGGCAAACAAACAAGTTGAAGTGGTTAATCGAATCATATTGGATGGACTTAAGAAACGGCTCGAATTTGAGAAGTCGAATTGGGTGGACGAACTGCCATCAGTTTTGTGGGCGTATCGAACTTCATCCAGATCGACTACGGGAGAAACTCCTTTCAGTCTGTCATTCGGAATGGAAGCAGTGGTCCCAGCTGAAATCCAAGGAGAAGCTCTACGAATTACTAACTTTGATCCCCAGCAAAATGAAGAATTGATCAGAACTGATTTGTTATTTTTAGATGAGGTCAGAGATGAAGCCATAATTCGCCATGAACTATACAAAAGATGTATTCAAGCGGCCTTCAATAAGAAAGTTCGAAAGAGAGAATTCCAAGTAGGGGATATGGTTTTAAGGCAATCTGATGCCTTGTTGGAGATTGGGAAATTGGATGCCATTTGGGAAGGGTCATATACTGTTACAAAAGTTCTACCCGGTGGATCTTACGAACTCACTGATGAAAGAGGAAAGGAGTTGCCCAGACCATGGCACATCAATCATTTGAAGAAATTTTATGCTTGAAGTATCGCATGTCAGTATGTTGTTTTTTACTCCTTTTAAAAATTTCTGTTGCCTTAATGAAATAAGAGATCTTTTTACACTCCGTGGATGTAGGTCGATTGACCGAACCACGTTAAATCTCTGAGTTTTTTTTCGCTAATTTACATATAATTATTTATGTATCTGTTCGAACTATATGATTGAGCGAACTTAAGAGTTCCCTCGGAACTCAATGATTAAGCAAATTGAAGAAGTTCCATCGGAACTCAATAATTAAGCAAATTGAAGAAGTTCCCTTGGAACTTAATGAATAAGCAAATTGAAGAAGTTCCCTCGGAACTTAATGATTAAGCAACTTGAAGAAGTTCCCTCGGAACTCAATGATTAAGCAAATTGAAGAAGTTCCATCGGAACTTAATGATTAAGCAAACTGAAAAGTTCCCTCGGAACTCAATGATTAATCAAACTGGAGAGTTCTCTCGAAACTCTACGATTAAGCATATCATTATAAAGTACTTGCTGTGAATACCACAAATTGCTAAGCGAAGTATTCAGCGAAGTAAAGTGCATAATTGAATGAAGCGATGATATATCCTTTCAAAATGAAGAAGTTGCGATTGAGTCAAGTTACTCATAAATGAAGAAAGGTACAAGGAACAGAAAATGAAAATAGACTTATCTAAAAAATTATTTTCACAAAGAAAGAGTACAAGGAAAATGATTAAAGGCGATCAGGAGATAGAGTTGACTCGGAGGTTGGGTGGTGAATCGAAGTCGAGAGCAGGGGATCGAACATGTCCTCTAGCAAGTCCACAGTCGGACTGGGATTCAGTTCGGCGGGTGCTGGAAGAGACGAACTGGGACCAGGATTGTCAAGTCGATTGTCGGGAAGAACTTCTTTGAGCGCTTCCTCTAAACAGCCTGTCCACCAGTGTGCGTCTACATCTTCATTTGGATCCCCGTGCCAGCCGGGAGAAATGGGAAATGTTTGTTGCAGCTTCTTGCCCAGCGAGTTCACATCGAACTGGAAGGCTTGCCCCACTTCCTCTTGGCAAAGTCGAACCCCCTCTCTGAAGTAAGCCTCGGCCATAGGAGCAGCCTTCGAAAGGAAGAGGACAGAATCCCAGATACGGGATAGGAGTCTCTCTCGGAAGATCTCCGCTGTTAGCTCCATTTCCGCACTCCGAGCAAAGTGGTAAAAGCCTTCGTTCCACATGGCTTTTCCGAACTCAGTTCGGGCGCTCTTCTCCTGCTCTAGCTCTTCCTTCGGGCTCCGGATTTCAGTCTCTGCATTTGGATAGGCAGAATGCCTTTCCATGGCGAGCTTCTCCTTGGCCAGCAACAGCTCTTCCTTCTTGGCCACTTCCGAGCGAGCAAGTGCCAGCTTGATAGGTTGAAAATATATGCATTTAATTGTTGATTTAATTGGATTCTTATTATCTTTTATTTGATTGAATGCATTGTTTTCATACCTATATGCGCTTTTAAACTCGAGATACTTTATATTTTATTTTCTCGATTATTGTAGGATTTTTGAAGTATTTTGGGAGTTCATTGGATCGAGGCCCAAATGTAATAAAGATCAAAGAGAAGGCCCAACAATTGAAAAGCCCAAAAGTTTAAAGGAAAAAAATGGGCCTTTGCAAAGGAAGACCCAAATCACTTTGAAAAGGAAAGTTGTGTCAATTTAATCCCTAAGCCACCAAGTCTTGGAGAGGAGAGATACACGGCAGTTTCTTGGGAGAGATTGGAGAGAGAGAATCACTTTTAGAAAACATATTTTTGCTTTATTCTATTTTTCCTTTATGGATTTATCAAGAACTTTTGTGGATTCGATCGAGATGACGATTCGCTAATTTCCTAATTTCGGTTAATAGGGATGTTTGAACCCAATTATCTTTTTATGTTTTAATTAATCCCGTTTCTCCCTCTCGATGTTTTGATTGGAATTGATTGTGTTATCTGTGATGAATGATTTCAATTATTGATACTTGATTTAGATTCGCGACCTAAAGTGTTTGATAATTGATTGCTAGAATCTTAAATCATGAATCCTAATTGTTGTATCGTCTTGATAATTAATGCGTTTAATGAATTAAATCTAGAGAGCTTATTCTAGGTTGTTCAATTAAATAGGGTTAATTAGTGATCTTATCCTAATTTAACTAATCATAAGAGACGATTCGATTTAACAGAGCTTGTTGTTAGATTAGGGGTGATAATTCCATGATAAATTGAGAGAAGGGGTAACATTGATTAAGGTGTAATTGATATTCGGGGATAACTGAACTGTTAACTGGAATGCTTTTTATTGACTGATTTCTGTTTAATCTGTTTTCTAGCTCTGTAGTAATTTTTAGTTTAATTATCAATCAATCTGATAACCCCCATATTTCTTATTTCTTTGAATTTAGACATAAGTAAACATAATTGAATTGTCACTCCTCGTAGGATCGACTCCGACTTGCACTATCTACTAGTTAGATAGGTTAGGAAGGATATTTATTTAATTTTATCGCGTCACGACAGCGCGGTCATAGCTCCATTTCCCGCTCCTCCAGCTAAGCGGACATATTTTCGGCTTTACCGGCATTGACAGTCAGATCGCTCTCCAATGTCTTCTTTTCCTCCACCACATCCCTCAATCGATCCCGTCAGCGGAGGGCCCTCTTACCCAGAGTCTCGAAGTACTTGGTCAAGTTCGCCGCCTTAGTCAAGTTCGCTCTGAACTCTTTAGCTTCGGCAACTTCCTCCTCTTCCGCAGCCTTATCACTCCGAACGATCTCCCCCTCCTGAACATCCGGACTCGCCTGAGTTCCTCCCTCAATTCTCTGCTTCTTGGACGTTTTTTGCGAACTGGAGGGCCCTTTCTTCTTCCTGCGTAGGGAAGTTGTAGCCTCAGCTGCCTCCTCGTTGACCTCTTCGGCCGGGTCAGCAGCATCCGAAGTCTGGGCAGTCGGCAGTGAAGAAGAAGGACGAGCACCCACGACAGCCGGGGGAGATGCAACAGAGGTACTACCCCCCTCCGTCGAGCTAGGAGTTTTGGAGGCCAATTCGCCAAGACGTCTCTCCTCTTCCTGGCGGAAGGTCGCAGCTTGTTTAACATTTACTGCTCCTTCAGAAGGAGAAAAGACAGTTTTCTTCGTCTCAGGGGTTGCTTCGTCAAATCTGAAGAACTTGTTCATTGTCTTGTCTGCAATGCAACAATTCAAGTGATAAATATGATACAGTTCGGCAAATTGAGGAACATATAACATAAGAGAAATAGTGACAAAAGTTCAATCAACCTAGATTAAATTTGCGGGTAATTTGACTGTTCGGATAAAATCCCCAGAAAGACAACAACAATTCACAAAAACTCATTTGGACTATATCGAATGACCCCCAGCGGAAGAGCCTATCCAAGGCTGCTATCTCAAAATCCCTGGGAGGAGCAGGATCGGCCCGACTTGAATTCTCAGCCCAAGGAATAGTTCGGAAAGACTGGTTCGCTGGAGCACGAACAAAAAAGTAATATTTCTCCCAGGAGCTGATCTTATCATCTCCTGACGACAAAAATTGAGCTCGCTTTCCTCCACTACGAGGGCTCAAATAGAAGCGATAGGGATTAGTGTGCTTAAGGACAAAACAAGAGCGAAATCGATCAGAGGTTGGTTCGACGCCCATCCACTTGCACACCATATAAAAAGATACAATGTAACTTATGGAGTTCGGGTGCAATTGGTTTGGGCACACCTCAAAAGCCGAACCAACCTCTAGAAAAAAAGGGTGGATTGGGGGAACTAGACCTAAAGTGACATGTTTCAAAAAACCATGTCTGACAGCCAGCTGGAGCCCGATGTGGATGATCATCAGGGCTGAGAATTATAACAGAATAGCCCCCACCATAAGCGAACTCAAAAGAACAGTATGGATTTGGGTTGTTTTGTTTGCAGAAAAGACATTATCTACAGTCTTTTTGCGAGATCGTTTAGGAGGGTTGGAAAGGCTTTGACGGCCGGAAGTAGAAGGTTTGGGAGTTGGCAATTCAGAAACTGGGCGTAGGGGGAATTCCTCAAATCCGTGCTCTGATTCACTCTCATCCCTCAGAAGGATTAGAGAAGAAGACGCCATTGACAATGAGAAAGGAGAAAGAAAGGAAAAGGTACCTGGTTTTGTTTGAGAAGCCCTAGAAATCACAGAGGAAGAATTCTTGTTTATGTGAGAGTATACAGTGATTTTGCAGAAGAGTTTTTTAGAGGAGAGAAGAGGGTATATATAGGAAGAAGGTGACCCTTCATTTCGTTTCTTGAGGGGGAAACTTTGAACAACTTTTCAGTTTTTTAGGGGGAAAACGAAAAGTTACGAGTTTTCGACCGTTGGATGCGATTTGATCTAACGACGGAGGTGAAAAGACGCCTCGGGATGGGGGAACTGACTAGCATGCATCGTATGAGAATGATTGATGGGACGCATTGCTTCTCGAGGAAGCATCACATTTAGCAGCAATGCGAACTACATTAGTACGTGAACACACGCACTCCGAAGGGGGGGAGTACTGATGTGGTCGAACTGAGCACATTTGAACTATTTGAGAAACCGAACCGACTTAAAGACCAATCGACGCGAACAGAACAGAGAAGCAAGCAGAACATGGATGCGAATAGTAGAGTTCTCATTTCATAGAGAAGCGATGCGAACTGACTAAACTTTGTGGGATAAGAGGACGAACTGATCCTAAATATATGAAGCGAACTAATTTGAATTTGAATAACCGCCACGATCGCGGATATCTCGCCCACTTCCCACTTTTTTAGGAAAAGATCTAACTGTCACGTCCTTCAGAGAGTATTTATAACCCTTATTTTCTTGTTCTTTAACACACGAAAAATTACACAAAATCACTAGAAGAAAAATAACTATTAGCTTTTCCGGATCACTGACTTGAGCGTCGGAGTCTCTTCACCGGGAAAAATCCCCAGTGTTCTTTGTTTTGCAGGTATTTCTGATCGGAGAATTCTAATTTGCATCGGAGAAGAAGAAGATCCGAACGGGAACCAAATCAGTAATATTACTTAAATGTCCCTTTTGATATTAAAAATATGAGTGCTTAATGTTTATTAGGGATAAAAAAATGTAATTCATAGTTTTGTGTAAACTATCCTATTGGGAGGGCTGGATAGTTATCCAATGTATTATCTGAATCTTAGCGTTTTATCTTGTTCTGGAGGATAACCAATAATTTATTTCCATCAAAGTAAACATTAGATAAAAGTAGATAAAATATAACTATCCTAAATTATCCCTCAAAGTAAACGCAACTTAGGAAAAGAAGATAACATACATTAGTAGAGTTTCAAGTATTATTTCTTAGGGCTTTCTGTTGGGTGTTTTGACACAAGTATATAATCACACTAAAGATATATGAAGTATAAGTGATAATTTTATATTACACGAAACTTTTTATAATTTACAACACCCGGATGTGCTTCGGCACTACAAAATTTTCTCACAATATTTTTACGACTAAGAACTTCTGCTCTTCTACTATTTTTCACTCAATTTCTATTCTAGAAAATGAACAACAAGTGTTCATATTTTCGAAATTAAATACACTCTTATAAAAGCATATTTTTAATGAAAACCACTCCATACAAACACCAACTTAAGTAGTATATTGGAGCAGCCTCTTCATGTGTCTTATACGAGCTAAATTAGGTTGTGTTTGGATAAAGTGATGTTTGAAATTCAGCATTTGAAATGAGTGAATTTGAGTTATAGCGGATTTGTAATTCACCAATATTACTTAGATATTAGTACAAAATGGAAGTGACGGGCATCTCCACCACACATATCTTAATGGACCATAAGACTCCATGTGGATAAAGTAATTTGAAATAAATGAATTTGAAATCCAGCAATATTGTTCAATAATTAGTTCAAAATGAAACTCATGAATTTCAAATACGCATATATTCAAACACCATCGATGGATAATTTACGGGTATTATATATTTCAAATCCATCCTCAAATCTCGTCATTGATCCAAATGGAACCTAAGATATATAATAAATTTTCACTAGTCTGAAATAAGATACTATTTGATTTGATTATCACTTAACCATAAACTAAGGCAATTGTATGGTTTATGATTACTTCAGTTTTTAATATGAGAAAAAATTAAATCCTTTATATGTGTATATCTCACTTATGCAGTGAGCTTTCACAATCTATTTTAGAAAAAAAAAAAAAAAAACATGTTACAATTCATATTCCATCTTTGAGTCCAAAATAGAACTGTTCCTACCACATAATTCAGGTGTACTAAATTAATCATCAAAAGTATCTTTCTTCCAAAATCTGTATTCCATACAAATTCATGGTTAATTTACTTTGGATTTTATTTTATCATATAGAACACAACACGCACTCTAAATATTATATATGCGTATTATGATCAATCAACATACACATGCTGATCATAACTATGAATAATGGCTCAGAATAAATATCAAAAGCCATATATATTCCACTTTTGTGGGATGTAAAATGAGTGATTGCATGTCGTTTGAATGGAATCTAGTTCTTCTTGCTCATCAATTCATCATTAAACATCAATATCAACTTGAGCAAGAGATAAGAAAGAATCATGTAAAAGAAGAATTTAATTCATGACCCTACCTACCCATTAATTAAAGATTCGTTTTTCCAAGTGTTTAAATAGGGCCGGGGCTCAAAACCCTAACCCTAACTGGAAAGATAGATAGATATATATCAATGGCGTACATACATGCAGATAGGGCTCGCAGCATTGCAGGAAAATCAGGGAAGAGGGAGATGAGTGTGGAAGAGTTCAAGAAATGGCTGATGAGTTTCGATAAGGATCAAGACGGTCGTATTAGCCAAGGTGAGCTCCGCGAAGCTATCAAGAGCTGCAGGCAAGTGTGGTTCACCTCAAGGAAGAGTGGGCGCGGCATCAAAGAAGCTGATAGAGATGGTAGTGGTTTTATTGATGAGAATGAAATCGATTGTCTGCTCGAGTTTGCTGAGAAGAATATGGGCTTCATTTTCTACTGATCTTTTCTTTCTTGCATGTCTTTTATTTTCTATGCTTTTATCTAAGTCCTGGATGTGTGCCAAGAATGGGAATGAAGAAAGCATTGCTTTCAATGACCATATTATGCACCAAACTCATCAAAAGTACCTAGTATAACACATATATAACACCCAATAGCTAGTCTCTGTTCACTCAAGAGCAGCGGTCTCACATAAGCTTTTGTGTCAAAGTTAAAAAGGTTTACAACTAAACAACCTAAAACAAAAGGAGTATTATCCAACGTTCCAAAGTGGATTTTTACATTGAAGAAACTTAAAAGAAATAACTAACAAACATTTGTCCTGAAAATATGGCATTTGCTATCTATCAATAATGGGATAATTTCATTTTTTGTGTCATGTATATAGACATATTTTCATTTTTAATAACCAAGTATCTGTTTTCAAAAATTGTTCTTTATTTTAATTTTATTTCCAATTTCAATCCATTTTGATTAGAATTTTTAAAATTGTTAACATGAATATCGATAATTTTGTAGTGGCAGTCAAACTTTGGTAGCCACGTCAATAATTTCGTAAATTCTGTTAGAAAAAGACTAAATTTGAAAAAAAATATATATATATATATATATATATATATATATAAGACTAAAATTTGAAAACAAATATTTGATTGTCAAAAGCTGAAAGTGTCTTATATACATGACCAAACTAAAACTAACCCATCACTGGTTACACAGCTTTTCAATTTTTACAAAAGAATAAATCACAAAAGGAAATAGAATTTTGCGTTTGTACATCAAAAAATATATATGTATATATTGATCGGGAAAAAGAAGTTTTTACAAACATTTTGGAATACAAGGCGTACTCCAACTCTTACAACAAAGGAAATTGCTACAGAAAATGAGAACAAAATAAAAAAAACTCCAATCCTCCCTTGTATATATCCACTACTCAATCTCTCAAATCACAAATACTATCGCGGCTCCTTGTATCACTTAGAAAACAAATGATTTCTAATATTTGTTTCCTTGACCGCTAGCTTTGATTTCCCCAATCATTGTCATAATATTTTTGGTGTGCCATTAAAAATAAGATCATTTCTATGCAGCTTCCACACAACCCCAAACTACTCCTATCCAAATGGTAGCTGCAAGTCTTGTTGATGTTAAGACTCCCTCCCAACGTATATGGGTGCCAATCTCAGAACTTGGAACCATGAACAATTTGAAAGAGATGAGATGAGATGTGCTTTCCTCGGCATAGAGATCTCCACATATATAAGCTGCAATTAAGTTGTGTCACCATTCGTAATCTGTCTCCCACCTGATTGATTTTCAGAACTTAATTTGGGGGCACCACGTCCATGGAGCACACAAGTGTTACTCATTTATAAGAGGTAATTAATTTCATTTGGACAGGAAGAGACCATAATACCTTCTCTAGCTGCAGATATATTTTCCTTGGAAACAAAATTTTCCTCAACTCCATCGCATCCGAATTGACAATCAGATTTAATTCTCCACCAGCTGCAGATTCAGAAGGAAAAAACTTTTCTAGGCTTGTTACTGAATTTTTATCAACCAGCCACAAAATTTGAAGGTACGTTTAAAGGATTGGGTCATATCACCACCACCACCACACGTACGGACCATTAATATCAAAGACAACTTTTTTATTCGATTGGGCTTTACAATTATTTGGAGCCTCAACCATCTTAATATTTTGACCCACCAAAAATTGAGAATTCGGAGAAAGAATATTGGTCTTCAACGATCTCCGATATATGTTCTGATGTCTTCGTCTTCACCGGAATCTTCCATTCCCACGATCATGTAGTCTGAACTATCTTCTTCATCAAGAACATCAACGGAAGACCAATCATCAAAATCATCCTCAAAATCTTCCACTTCCTCCTTAATGACCTGCTACTCGATTGCTTTCTTGATGAATTATACGAGAAATTTTTAGATTGAAAACCTTAATTTTGAAGCTTGATGAATTTTGAGATAAAAAATGTTGGTACTCCCAACACAACTCCAATAATTTTGCTGCAAAGTATACTTTAGTGAGAGCAACTCGAATATTAGTAATTTTGTTTTCGGTGTCATTAGTTGATAGGGAAGTTTCCCTTGCTAAGTGTTTTGTCTAAGTGTTAGATAGGGGTGGCAATTTCGTCGCGGGGAACCATCCCCCGTCAAAATGGTGAATGGCGGTAACTGTGAATCCCTGTTTAGAAATTATGGGGATGCTATGGAGATGATATTTAAGCTCCACCCAATCACAGACCCCGAAACCTGCCCAATTTGTACGAAATGGGGATTCCCCGTTCCCTGTTAAGTCGTTTACTATTACTTATTATAATATATATATATATATATATATATGTTTTCTCTCTCTCTCTATATATATATAGACACACATATATGTATGACTTAATAAATATTCTAAAATTTTAAAATTTTCTATAACATTCATTCTTGGCTCGGGAAACTTTTCAAATTCCATTGAATTAATAAATATTTTGACTTTTTAGATTTATATATTACATATTTTAAGTTGTATGAAGTTATATTGTTAGATTAGATTGTCGTTTTAATTATGTATTTCATACTTTTGGCTTTACAAACTAGATCAATGATTTAAATAAGGGAAAATTCAATTTTGGTCCACTTAGGAGGGCACTGTCCATTTTACGTCCACTATAGAAGTCAATTTCAATTTAGTCCACTTAGGTAAAAATTCGTCACTATTTAGTCCATTTTTCGATAGAAAACCACTTTCACCGGCGAGTGTAATTCAACCGCCCCCAAATTTTAGAAAACGCCTATGTGGCACTCTGGATCTCACGTGGACAATTTTCGACCAATCAGAATTACCTGAGTCAATTATATATAAATTAATCAAAAATAAAAAATAATTAAAAAAAAAAGAGTTTCTTCTCCCCAAGCACCCTGGGCAACCACCATTGAAATATGCTACCACCATTGAAACCAAAAACCAAGAGAAAAACAAGAACAAGGTCAGAAAAACAACCAATGGTGGTGCTTCCGAAGAGGAAATCGAAGTCGTCGGCATGCCTTCTTCGAGCACGGAACAAGAATCAATCGACGTTGTGGAGACCTTTGAGGATGGAGCGAGGAAGAAAAGCATGGCCGATGAAGGTGATGAAGAGGATAACCAGACTCTCATTAGCATGATGAAGAAAGGTAAGGTTCCAGCACGAGATTTCAAGAAATTAAGAAATATTCATCTTGCCGGTGGCCGGAATATGCTCTTCGCGTTCCAGCACGAGATTTCTTGGTTTTCCCGCGGTGGAGTTGCAGAGGGGAGCGGGGGGCTTGGAAGGGGGAGAAGAAGCTATTTTTCCTTTCTTTTTTAATTTTTAATTATTTTTAATTTTTGATTAATTTATATATATATATATATATATATTGTTGACACAGATAATTTTGATTGGTCGAGAATTGTCCACGTGGGATCCGGAGTACCACGTAGGCGTTTTTTAAAAATTGGGGACGGTTGAATTACACTCGCCGGTAAAGGAGTTTTTCGGGCAAAAAATGAACTAAATAGTGACGAATTTTGGCCTAAGTGGATTAAAATTGAAATTGGCTTTCATAGTGGACGTAAATGGACAGTGTCCTCCTAAGTGGACCAAAATTGAATTTTCCCCGATTTAAATATATTTGAATTTTTAGATATTTATTTATTAAAAATTATTTTTGAAAAAAAAAAGGAATTTTAACTTGTAGGAATTAAATTTGGGGAACCCGAATCTCCAACGGGGAATTCGTTCCCCGAACGGTGAATCCCCATCCCTGTACTAAATTCCCAAAGCGGGGATGGTAGTTTATACGCCAATTTGGTATAGGGATGATATTGTCAATACCATCCTCGAACCTGCCCATTATCATCCCTAGCGTTAGACAACAATCTTGTGTGAGTTGAAGGATCTTGTGTAGGTCACCCTTAAAGCTACTGAAACATGTATGTGACTAACGACATGATTGGTATGATGGAATGAAATAGGTGGGAATGGAAAGAACTTAATAATTGAATGATAATGGGAAAGGAATAAAATTAGAGTATTGATTCCTATGATTTGTATCATAAAGAAAAATAAAATGAATGAAATAATCCTTATGATTATATTTCATAATTGATAACTATAAATAAACTGTATATATATATTAAACCAATATTTATCTACCCAAATTATTTTTCAATTTAGCTTTAATTTAATATTCTTATTCAATATATCACTCAAATTTACATATTTTGTATTTTTAAATTTAAAAAAATGAAGAAAATTAATAATTATACTAATATTCACTACAAGAAAATCGCACATAGACAACGGTTTTTAATCGTTGTCGTAGGCCAAAAAGGGGCGTTGTCGTAGCTAACGTTGTCGTAGGGGTCAGCAATTTTTCGCTCATAGACAACGATTATTAACCGTTGTCTTAGACACTACGACAAAGGTCGTTACACACATAGACAACAGTTATTAACCGTTGTCGTAGGGTTGTGGTTCCAAATAACCATTGTCTTATCTATCTACGACAATGCTTTAACAACGGTTTTGCGCCGTTGTCGTAGAGGCCTACGACAACGGTTATTAACCGTGGTCCCACCGTTGTCGTAGATAACAATGACAACACTTTGACAACGGTTTCAACCGTTGTTGTAGATGCTCAAGACAATGGTTTTTAACCGTTGTCCTGCCGTTGTTGTAGCTGTCTAAGACAAACGGTTTTTAATCTTTGTCATCGTCATAGACCCTTATTACAACATTTTTGAAACTGTTGTCGTAGTCTATTTTTAGCGTTGTCTTTTACAAGTTCTAGAAGCATTTAATAATTATTATATATTAATTGAAATTCAAATATACAAAATAAACATTCAACTCAAATAGTCATATCAAATTGAAATATTCATTTAACAGTTCATACAATAACTATTACTCTAAAAGTTCATATGATCTAAGAGTTGATAGAAGATATGGAAACTACAAGCTCTGCTGATACATAGCCTCCCATCAATGAGATATGAATGGATTCTGCTGATACATAACCTCCAACACAATGTCCAACTATGTGTAGTTTTATGGATTTTTCATGCAACTCCACGATCTTATTCATTGCTGCAGAGAAACACAAAGAGTACTATTGATGAGAATAAATTCAAATATACAAAATATTCAAATTAGTTGCAATGAATGAAAGAAGATTGGGAATGAGATGAGATATTACTTGTTGTATAAATATTGCCTATATATTCAAACAAAAACACATTCTAACAAGAGTCTAGTACAAAGCTCATTTGGATGATGTTTATATTATAGCTATAACATACATGGTCACAATATTCAACTGCACACGAAAGAAAGCACAAAGCAACAAAATAGGACAAAAAAATGTTCCAATTTACACACACCTCCACGAGTAACACATTGAGGAAGAGGGGCCAAAACAGAACAAACAACTCAAAATTACGATTGGAACACAACTGAAACTTACTCAAGTTTACTCATGATTTATTCCAAACCTCCACTTACACATAATTCTCCACATAAACATAAAATCAAACACTTCAACAACACCAGAATCTTACCTCAATCAACTGCAAATAATAGTTTCCAAAAGCTTCACTCCACTGCAAATAGAGTTCTTATAAAAAATCGAGTCAAAAGCAAATTAGATAAATCTAATCACTAGGATGGAGAAACCGGAGATCTGTTCAACTTTCAATAAGGATTAGTACTTGCAGTATTAAAGTGCATAAATATTTGTACACATAATTTTAGACTCCCTCCCTCCCTTGCCCCCACCCACCCCACCCCTCCCCCCTAAAAAAAGAAGTTTTAGTGTCATACAAATTGCAGCAAATCTAGATCTTTAAATAACTTCAATAAGTTAGGCACATTTTTATGCTATTAATTAATTGAGATAAACTCTCCTACTCTAGGTAAAAAAAAATCATGGGAAGTTCCATAAAGATGAATAGAAGAGGAATAAGCAAATGGATCTCCAACCAAAAAGAAACTATGCAAATTTGATCTAGTGAAAGAGTCAAATCACAAATCACTACAAGTACTCATAACCATAAGAAAGAACAATAATAATTAGACACTAGAAACGAGATCTCTTACCACAATGATTAGCTACGACAAGATCAAGTGACAAGCTTTGAATTCACAATCTTATCAACATGGTTTCTCAATTTCGAGTGATGCGTAGTTATCTTGAGTGTCAAAGGGATCTAACTGCAAACAAACATTGTAGCATTAAAAGCGAAATTATCATCCACCCCACAAGGTGGGAATAATTAGCCACAACCTGCAAAAGTGAGCTACAACTTCTCTATCTATTCATGTTTGCATCAAGATCCTCCATCAAAACAAATGAGACAACCCTAAAGCAGGTGCAGCAACCTGTTAATGTTCAACGACGGAGATATTAAAAAGTAGACCAACATAATAGGAAATTGCATTATTTTTTTCATGCAATTCCACATATAACTTCAAGAAGCTTGTATTCAGCTCATTGAAATTATGGATTACAAATGCAGCATAAACATTTCTATATCAAATTTTTGATCAAACTAAGTTATCAAAATAATTTATAGTTTATCAAAATAAGTTATCAAAATAATTTATAGTTTATCAAAATAACCCCCACAAAAGAATCAGTGATCAAAAGATAGATAAACATTGAATCCCAAATAGAGAAATAGAAAGAAAAAAAAAAACCTCAAGATTATAGTTTGTTTAGACGGATAGAAAAGAAGCCAAGAATCCAATATGCAACTTGTGATCATAAACATCAACTGTATTTTCAGCTTAATCTTTTCTTGCAAATAATCCAAGTTCATATCAGCAAATATTGATTGATGATCCTAGATCGAGCATGGTGCTCGACTTTAATCCTGGAAAATCGGCAGCTGCTTTTCGTCGCCATGCAGCAAAAGAGCAACAAAGATTGTATGATGATGATTACAAAAGAGACATGAAGTAGTTTCACTTTCCCGAAAATGACAACACCAAATAATCTTATCCACACATCGCAAATTAACTCGAAAGCATGGCATACAATTGTGCATAGATATTCTCACAGGTGGAAAAATTAATTACTAACATGTACATTTGACCAAAGAAATTTTTACATATACAATCATTGCATCTCCATTCACCACTGTACTCTTGGATGAAGCAAGATAAAATATGAAATCTTTTTGCATGTATGGACAATTTGAGAGCAAAGGGTCACCTCTTAGAAGAATTCGAACTCGATCGAGAATTTCTCGGTGAAATCCATGAGCGGATAGAGGAGCTCCAAGGACGCGGTTAAGAATCGACGGGCAGAGGATCTCCAAACAAGGCAGGGGCTACAAGCGGCGGGGCAGCTACGAATCAGCGTTGAGAGTAGGCGACCAGCTGCGAAGGCAGGTCCAATGGAGTCGACGGAGGTCGAGAGACAGCGGCGAGAATCGACTGAGGTAGAGAGGCAGAGCGGCACATAAAGGCAGCGGCGAGGGTGCGAGCCGCGCAGAGAGGCAGCGGCGCGGCGAGACAGCTGCTGGAGGGGATGGGTGGGTGCGGAGAGGTGGCGGCCAGCAGCGTGGCTGCGCGCGCTGAAGGTAGGTCCAGCGGAGGCGGGGATGGGAAGGGGCGGGCGAGGGTGCGGGGATGGGTGAGCGGCACGGAGGTGGGGATGGGATAGGTGCACGACGCGGAGGAGGGGATGGGTGCGCGGCATGGAGGCGGGGATGGGTGCGCTGAGCGGAGAGGCGACGACCGGCAGTAGCTGGCGGCGTGGGAGAGCGGCGGCGACAGCGACGGCGAGAGCTAGGGTTCCAGCCGATTGTGAATTTCTTAGGTAAATTTGGGGATTTTGACTTTGGGGTAATTTGTCTAACTAGGTAAATTTTACATGTATTTACATATAGTAATAATAAATTAAAAATCAAGTTAATTTAGTCTACGACAACGCTACCACAAGGTTATAACAACGCTATAAAGTTGCGGTTGTCTTAGGGATATATGACTACGCCTCAACGACAACCTCATATCATAAGCGTTGTCTTAGGGTTCATTTTTTACCTAAGATTACACCACTACGACAACCTCAAGTCACAACCGTTGTCTTAGGGTTGAATTTTACCCTACGACTGCGCCTCTACGACAACGCCAATAAAACGCCGTTGTTTATAAGCGCAATTTTTCGGCCTACAACAACGCCAATTTCGGCTACGACAACGGTTTTTTCAAAAAACCGTTGTCTTAGGGACGTAGTCTATGAGAGAATTTATTGTAGTGATTAAGGTATATTATATTGATAATTTTTTAATTTTATTATTATTTTACTATTTTATTATTATTTTACATCTTTATGAACTATTTTTATATTATTTAAATAATATCTTATTTTATATTGTCTAACAAATATTTTAGTTACAATTTATTTATGTCTTTTTATATAAACTATTATTTATTCTAATATTATTTATCTTAGTTGTATATATTGTCAAAAAGAAATAGGAAAGTATTTAGATATAAATTTCATTTTATAGCAAAACTAAAATTATTTGTATTATGTAATACATATAATTTTATTATATTTATTTTTAAATATTTTTATATTTGTTAATTATTTTTATACTATTTATGTATTTATTTATTTTTCTTTTTTTACTATTTTACTCTTGTTATACTTTTATTTTATATTATTAATTTCTATTTTCTATTAATTATAAATAACTAAATATTATTTATAGAATTACATATAATAATTTAATTTTATAATTTTTTAGAAAATAATATAAAATGATGATTGTCAAAATTAATAAATAAAACATAGTCATTACTTGTAGGCATGATGTTGGTCCCAAGTGGTAGAAAGTTTAGAGGGGGCGAATAAACATTTTCTGATTTTTCAAACTTTTCTTCAAAGATAAAGTTCAGCTCACTGCGTAGGTCGATGAATAGTTACTGTTCAGTGATACTGCAGTAACCTTTTTGGAAGGTTACTCGACAGCTTGAACTTAGAGTTTTATGTAGCCGAGATTACTTTGATGAAACACAAGATATGGAAATTAGATTTTGATGCAAGTGCAATATGATGCAATAGGATATAGATATGCAGCTGGATAAAGATAGAAAGTAGAATATAAAAATAGCACAGACAATATACAAAGGTTCGAAAGTGCAGTAATCCTTCTACGTCCTCTCTGTCTCTCCTCGAGAGGGAATTGTGTTAATCTTGTTGATTGACATAGCCCTAGCTATATTACAACACAAACTTAACAAAATGAGTAGCAAACCTCTCAACACATGTTGTTTGCCTGCTCCACCACTGACTGACCCACACAAGATCTTTACTCTTTTTTGTGAAGAGCGAAAAGTTTAGTAAGAAACTCTTCCTAGCACTAAGCACTCTTAAACACAGTTTAGAAAGAATATATTTACAACTTTTTCTTCAACTAAGTAGGAGCAAGCTTAAAATTTTAGGTAGAGGTTACTCTGTTGTAGCTTGCTGCTTGACTGTTTGACTGGGGTTTAAGGACATTGATAGCACATGTTTATTGGAGTTTCTTCACCTTCGTGACTTTTCATCTATATGACTTTTCAACCCATTTTGCTTAGCCACATACACTCCTTTTGGTAGTCCCACCAGCTCTTTCTTTGTCTTCACTTTCTTCTATTATAGAATAAAATATCTGCCCATTGAAGGATGTAAATCTTCTGCATTTAATGCGCTTGATCTTCATAGTACAATTCATTTAATGAAACTGATTTTTCTTCCATTTGAGACGCCCTTGCTTTCCATGTGTCTTCTCTTGACTGGCTTTGCTCTTTTTATCTCTACTTGTAACTTAGCAACTTTTCTTCTTGGCTTCCTTCATAGGTTGTTGGACATTGATGCTCCGAAGCCTTATGTTGCTGTAGAGTGACCTTCATAGGTTGCTACAGTGACCTTCATGTCTTAGAAGATTTTGACAATTTCTTCTGCTTAGCAACCTGTTTTTTAGAGAGAGTATACACACACATATGTATGTATGTGTTTTTATATTCATTCATATCTCATTCATTGGTTTTTGTCTCATCAAAACAACATTCATTTTACCTCAACACATGAATACATGATACCATGGGGGTACGTAGGAAGGAATATATTATCATTCCTATATTCATGGTAATTGTGATTCCTTTGGGAACTGTTATTCCCGGTCATAAAAAACATACCAATCAAGGGAATGGAATAAAAGTATAATGATTACATTCCCAACCCGTTCCACCATATGTGTCTTACTAGACTAGTGTTTGTTAGGTTTGAACCCTGTAAATAAAATATGCTTAGTGAAGTTTCTCCTTGTGAAGGAGAAAAGTGGACATAGAGAGATTACACCACTCTCAAACCATTATAAAAGTTTGTCTTTATTTGATGCATTTACTTTTCTGTTATCTTATAAGTAGCATTTATCATTGCTTACTAAATGCTTATCATGTTCATCATTCCATACATTATGTGCTAACCTTCTAACTCAATATTTAAAGGTTTATTACTTGCTGAACCCTATCTATCATTATGCTGGCAAATATACTTTGAAAACTCATTTATTGATTGTGCTGCTAGTAGAACTTTAATCTGTGCAGTAAGTAATTTGAGTGGCTTTCAGCAAGAGAAGTGATTAGAGAATTGAAAATTTGATAGAGATTCATTCACCCATACCTCTTTACCATCAAGTGACCTAACTTAAACAATTTATTGTCATTAGTTATATTAAACTTTTGAATTATGATTGATTATTTCTTATTTATTGTATGGATTGTATAACTAAAAAAATTATGGACTCTATTAATCTAAACATAATTTTATTACGTGGAATGATTGAATGACTTTGAATTGATTTTATTAAATTTTTATATGATTTTGATTAGTGAAATATAGGAGTTATTTAAATTTTCTAGTTTGATTTTTGTTAATTTTATTATTGTTTTGATATGTCTTATTGATTAAATTTGTTGTCTAATTTAGCTGAAAAGGAGTAATTCTTTTTTCCAATTTTTTTAAAAAACCAAATATAGAACATTATTTTGGTTATGTTTTTATTTGGTTTTCAAAATATCAGTTTCAGTTTTCAAAAAAATAAAAAATTAGGTTCAGTTCGGTCACCAAATCGATCAATCCTCACCTCTAGTTGGTACTAATGATTTTGAGAAGTTACATGAGAACAATATCGTGTAAATAGCCATGGTTTTATGCATATATAGGATTATATAGCATAACATACCGTATTATAACTCATTATGAATCATATTGTGTAACCTCAGCGTTTTTTAACATGGTTACTCACATGATCCATATAACTTACTTATAAGGGCCTACACAATATGATTTTTTTTTCTTATTATATCTTGTGATTCCTTATGGATCATATAGTATAAACCGTACTTTTTTTTTTTTTTTTGTACTCAACACGATGCAGTAAAGTTACACGACATGTGATTTTTTATCAACATCGTTAGGGCTTTGCATTGGTCTCGAAGATCACCGAAACCGAACCAAAATCCGAACTGAAAAAGTTCCGAACCAAAAATATCCGTTGACTTTTTGTCTTTATCCGAGCCGAACCGAATTTTGTTTTGGTACGATTCTGGAGAAGCTTCAATTATCCGAACCAGGAATCGAACCAAATTGCGACCGAACCAAACCGAATCGGAGAACCGAAATTCAAGAGGATTATATATAATTATATATGTATGTGCATATATCATTTAGTCTTAAATCTCCATAGTTCATATAACTAAATAATTCATATTTAATAACTAAGTTAATAATAATAATGCTATATTTGTTAATATAGAAAATTCTACATATAATTTCAATTTTCAAAATTTTGATAATTAATGACAATATCTTATATTCTAATGATCTTATAAAAAAACATATATCTTTTTAAATAGTTATTAGAATATTAAAAAGATAGGTAAGAAATTAATAAAAAGAATTTTAATTTTTTTAATCAAACATGAAACAGTTTTTTTTAGTATAACTCCAGAGATTGTGTAATCTCTATTATCTATAATTTCTATAAATTTATAATTTATTTAATAATCTAATTTACACAATTATTATATAATTTAATTGTATTATATTAAATTAGTAAATTATGTTAAAAACTTTATTTTTTAAGTTTCTTTTTGTAGTTTTAAGATTGTTACTTGTAAATGGAACAAGTTGCATGTTTGTGAAATTATACAAGTTTGGTTGGGAGATTATAATTCAAAATTTATTATGATTCGTTAAAGTAAACAAACTCAAAATTGATGGTTGGAATGATTCGACAATAGAAAGCACATGAGTTAATTCGTACAATATAATACTAATGTTTGATATTTTTAGTAATTTACATTTTTTATACTCTTTATGATAAATACATAACTATCTAATTATAGATATTTTGGATATTAATTACTAAGTATAAATTCTAATTGAGTTGATGATTAGTATAACCTATATTTATTAATTTAGGTGTGACACTATAATGTATATGACAAGATAAGCTTGAATTCTTTACATAGATGAAAAAATTTAAATTCGAACTCTTAATAGTTCAATTTGACTCGATTTAGCGCCGGTGGTCGGTCTTTGGATCGTTTTAGGAGTTCTTTAAGTTCAATCTGTAGTTATGTTTTAGATTTGGCTGAGAAAGCTTAGAACGTGTTTAAGTGTTTTGAGATATTATAAGCTCTAGAAGTTTCAGGTAAGTACATCTCTCACCTGCAGTATGAGTAGTTCTATTTTATTAATTATCTTTAATTTGATGCAAAATTTACGTGGATGATTATTGATGTTTTCTATGAGTATGCCCGAGTGATTGGCTAAGTGAACATATACGTTTTATGTGAGTATGTCTATGTTTTCTATGATGAACATATACGTTTTATGTGAGTATGTCGATGTTCTCTATGATGAGCTTCCATTTGTTTGATTAAGTACAAGATGCGAGTTAAACATGTTTTTAGAAAGTGAGAAAAATATAATTTTGAGAAAGTATATAAATATATATATAAAGTTTTATTTTATATGTTTTAAGACTGGTACCGGGCACCGAGATCGCCCACGAGATGAGTTTAAGGGCCCCGAGACCGCCCTATGAGTTTTGAGTTGCTCCGTTTGGATTCGGTGGCTAGCTACCCAGGATTCTTCGGAGTTGCGCGCATTGGTACCATGTCTGGGCCCACAGTATATTATTTTCGAGTATAATAGTATATTATTTTCAAGAATACCAGTATATTATATTGATTTGATTAGTTGATATGTTTCCAGTTTTCTTTAAGTGTTGCAAGAAAAAAATGTTTTGTGAGATTAGATGATGTGCTTACTAAGCGTTTCGCTTATAGTATTTACCTCATACTGCAGATCAAGTTAAAGGTTATGTGATGAGGTAGCAGCACTGAAGAGTGATTGGTGGTGACGGCGGAACCTCGGAATTGGTTTAGTATTTTTCATGAGTTTGATGCTTAATTTGACATTATGACTAGATGCTGAATTTTGTTTCCCAAATGTTTTAAACAAAACTAAAATGTCTCACATGTTTCTTAAGAAAATTTGTTTCCGCTGTTTAAAGAAAAAAATTTTACAATATTAAAAAAATAAAGAAGTTTTATATCGTAAAGATTATGCATGTTTTAGTAAATGTAATAATCCCACTAGAAGGGGGTGTTACAAATATCAGAGCCAATTTCCGGCCTTCCATCATGCTATCATCAAACTTCAGTTCTGCCGTCTTCCAAGTAAGAGAGTAATTTATTTCTTTTGTTAATTGGAATAAAGTGTGCTTCGAAATTAAAAGTTTTGGTTTGTGCGTGGTTTAATTTTCTTATATGAATTATGTCAATATATTGCTCATGTTTAGTTGTTTTTTATGAGACTCGACTTATATGCTCCACCATATTGATGTTCAAACTTCTTATGTGATATGCCAAATATATTCATTAAAAAAAAATTGTAGTAATGATTTAATATCCTAGGACAGAGAACGAGGATGAGATGGAGATAATAATGGTTAAACGAGTTAGATGACCCTAGATTCATACATTGGATAAAGTTGATACATAAGATATCTAGTAAACCACATATTAAGAGAAAATAAACATGCTTTACAAATATCATAGAAAATAGACAATGCAGCCTACTAGGTATGGAAAATGTTTGGCTATTAAATATTTATTTATTCTTTAATTAAAAGGAAAACAAAATTGCTAGAGCATAATATAGTAAAGAATTTTCAAATGAGTAAAAGAAGAGAAAAATAGTAATGCTTAGAAATAATAATTACGAGTAGACCTTGAGATTGATTCAAAAGATAAAAGTGAGGCCATAGAATGTCTAGTAACTCACTTAATGAGAAATAGACATATATATATATATATATATATATATATATCCAAGAGATAATTGTAAATGATGTAGCTTATTAAAAGTTGAAGAAATACGTTTGGCTTTTCGATCAATAACATCTTAAATTTAATATAAAACTTGTTAGAGTATGAGAGATTGAATTAATGTATTCATCTTTCAACCCAAATCAAAGAAATGAGTTATAACTGCGTAAAAGAGAAATAATAATAGTTGGATATATAATAGGACCAAAATTGGACAAAATTTGAGTTAACAGGACTAAAATTGAAATTACGATTTTAACAGGACTAAAATCGTACGACAGCCCTGGGGCAGGACCAATTTTGAATTTTTCCCTAAATAGCCTTATAATTAGGTAATGTTTTTTTTGATGTACCTAGTTGCATGAATTAAGACCAATAGACCCCAGACATTCAATAATACGAAAAATGGTCTATATTATTTAATTAGTTGGATATCATAACTAAAGATGTTTAATAGTTAATCAAGCAATTAACCTTGAAGAAATGTTTTGACTCAAAATACAAGTTGACATATGAAGAAGAAAAAATGAATGAATGAAATCGTGCAACCTGTTTATAATTCTTAGATGAGCTGAAATAAATATATTGTACTAGGAATTGATTAGAATGAATTTGTATAATTCATTATTTCTTATCCAAAGTCAGGGGTTAAAGTATGAGAATAGATTAAATGCAAAATAACAATAATAATTAGATTTGTCTTGTACTTTCAGATTTATATTAGATGAGTTTAAATTATAGGTATTTTAAGTAGGGGCATCATAGATTTCTAGCTGAATGGTTTTGATTATTTATTTAAAGTGAATATAAGGAAGCTAAAAGAAAATGAAAAGATTTAGTTTTGCCAAGCGAGAAGAAGACGTGAAAAATGTAGTATCCATATATCTTAAAAGAAAACTATATATTTTAGCACATATAGTTGATTATTATATGAGATTTGCAATAATTTATTTAGCTATAATATATACAGTTAAGTTATTTTGTATGGAGTGAAGTGATGACAAAAGTCTTTAATGAATTGTTAAATAATCTATAAGTTTAAGAGCATTAGCTAAGGAACTATTTAATTATATGTATGTGAGTGTGAAATAATTAAACTTATCTAATAATGTTTACCTGTGAATACTTTAAATTATTAATGTCTATTTTGTACATAGTGGTATATTAGCATGTCCTATTTTACAATCTAGTTGAGTCTAATAGATTAATATATAATTTACATTAAGACCAACATTGAATGCTTTGAATTAATAAACTTTAGTTGTTAAAGAGAAGAGCATCTTGATGGTAAATAAATGTTAAAGGTATTAAGAGTAGCGTTGACCATCTTAAGACGAGATTCTTCATCTTTGTGTAATATTGAATGTCTACGAGAATAACTAAATGTTGTTAGAAAATACGGGAAGATGATTATGTATATATGTTTAGTCTTGCTAAATGTGAAATACTAAGAAGTAGAGTTAGATTGCTATGCAACCAAGATGAATCATTTCATTAGGCTAATTGAGTTATTTAACTGACGAGTTAAATATGTTAGATAGTAAATTATGCATGAAATAAACTTCACATTAGATAGTATGAGATATTCAAAAAAATAGTCATAATCACTACGTTTTATATATATATATATATATATATAGGATAATCAATAGAGGTACAAGGGAAAATGCATAATAAGCTATGCAGGACATTAAGAATAAAGAGAAAGAAAAATAACATACTAAGTGGTAGAAAAGCATGTTTCACACATAGAATAAATATACATTAAAATTAAAAGAGTTCCATCCTACGTTAAGAAATCGATATTCATTGAGGTAGAATTATATGATTTGACTAGAAAAGTGCATCGTTTAGCATGTAAGACCTTTATAAGGTAGAGAATTAATGTGACAAAATATAAGTTACGGTTAATTTAGAAGATTTCAAATAATATTTTGACTTAACCTCACAAATCACAAGTTATTTAGACTTTTAACATAAGCTAGCACAAGTAGTCCTTACAGAATATATTTTGTTCTAATATACATTAAAATCAAGAAATACCATACTTACAAGAATTGTAATTGAAGATGAAGACAATAGTTATTTATCATGAGTTAAGTGAAAAGCTTGTGACCTTGATTATGTCAAAAATAGTGGTATAGAAGAAAATAATGTGATAATAAATAAGAAGAAGAAGAAGTTGAAGTTGATTTACCTTGACCTAATAACATCAATGCGTCAAGGAGATAATAGTTGATGAATGATAAAATTATTTTATATGCAACGAAATTTAAGTATTATAGAAAGAAGATTTATTTTAATAAATAAGAGGAGCTTAATTAAATCATTCAGTCATGATAACTAGAGAGATTTGATAGTTAATTATCTAAACTAGCATTGATGATTTTTTCAACTGACTAGTGGCCGAAGAGTTTAAGGAGGAAGGAAAAAAAAAAAAAGGAATTGATTCTGAAAGATTGACTATTATGTTATATGATTTAATTTTGTTTGATTGATCATTGACTGTATTTAATAAGAATAATTATATGATGTAGCCGCAGACAATTTATGACAACTAAGACAATTTATGACAACTAATTCGAACTCGATTTAGAAGAAATTTTGGGTCTCTTCCAAACATGATGATGTTACCTCTTATCTATTAATAGAAAATTTCATATGAGTTATTCAAATATTTGTGACTCTTTATTATGTGCAAATTCATGATTTATTGTTTTTCGACTTCACAAATTGTCGAGATATTTACATTTTTAGTTTATGTTCAAGACTTGCGAATGAGAACATGAATGTGACTTATGGTCAATAAATTTATAAGTTACAATAAGAAGCAATACAATAGTGAGTGTATGTTGTTTGTTTCATCATGATTAATGTTTTATAATCAATGATCTTAATGTTTTATGAGATGAAAAAGAGTCATGTTAATGACCAATGAGTGGAAGTCTGGACAAAATGATGTGTAGATTTCCAGTTGGGATAAGACAATTTAACAATCTCTTGTTGAGTTAAGATGGTCTACGGACCTCTCATGGGATAAGATGACCTTCAACTCTCCCATAGGAATGAGATGATATTCGAATCTCCCACAGAAATAATATGATCTTTGAGCCTCTTGTACAAAAGAAACTTTTAATATCTAGTAACTAATTTAATCTAATGGTTCCTAAGAAGGAATGACGAGTTTTATGAGTGTCATGTGAAGATTTAAGAGTTTGAAGGTATATATGATAAATTGAAAACACATGACTCCATGAACAAACTAACATTTCAAGAATTAATTTGAAGAGAAATAACTTATAGAGTTATGAACCGAATGTCATTGTTTCTGCAATATGTAATATTTTATTTGTAGGAGTAATACATCATTCTACATGATAAAAGAATAAACAGTAGTTGAGTAGTCCTTTTCATGTTGGACATTCTAACAAGTTAATTTTTTTCAATCTTTCTAGTTTCTTGTGACAAGAGTTTTATAAATTCTGGATATTAAACATAAGAAAATTGGTTTTGGAATCTCGATGAGGAAAGTTATGGTTGTATTTATGAGTATCACAAACTAGACATGCATAATAGTTAGTCATTTGTTATGAAGGTTTAATTTTCAATTCATCTTTATTGAGATATTTCTTTTAAGTTATGATATGCAATGAAGACTTGTGATACTTTTACACCTTTGAATAAAGCAATATTATTATTTTTTTTTTTTTTCTTCGTCTAAGTTTCGAGGACGAAACTTTTATAAGGAGGAGGGGATTGTAACATCCAAAATTCTAAATAAAATCTCTTTCATGGATATGACAGAATATTTATTTATTTATCATGCCTTCATAATAAATTATAGTGAAATTAGTTATATGGTAATTAACATGATTTAAATTAATTAGTTGAGATAAATAGATCAAATAAGTTGTTGAGGAAACCACATCTACTAAGGAGGTGAAGAGAAATTAAGAATTTATATAAATGTTGGGTAAAACCTAGAAAGAAAAAAAAAATGAAACAAGAAAGGGACATAACGAGAGAAAATAGAAGAAAAACTTCATACAAAAGGGCAGCAAATCTACTGGCAAGGTATGCATCCATAATTATTAGTGTTTTATATCAGTAAGATTTATTTGAAGGCAATTTGTTACAATAAAAGAAAGAAAAATAAACAAAGCGGAATTAGTAGTTTGGGAAGGAAGTGTTGAAACTCTTTTAGGAATAGTCAAAGATCGTTTTATGAACTATGTAAACTTTTGAGATTTAAGTTAATATCAATTCTGAGCTCAAATATTTGAGTAAGTCTCTTGTGAATCAGGTGCATGGATCTTAGATCCATGCACCCGGGTCGGATCCGGGTCGGGGGGACTGCACCCTCTTTTTTTTTTTTTTTTTTTTTTTCGCTCATGATTTTTGAAAAAAATCACATACCAATAGTATATGTTAGACATACCTTTACGTTATGTTAGACATACTTTTAAGCTATGTTAAACATACCAGTTCTGCCCAGATTCCATGCCTTGTCTTTTTTTGGCTTGATTTTTGAATTTTGGCACATACCACTACGTTATGTTAGGCATACCTTTACGTTGTGTTAGACATACCTTTATGTATACTTAAACATACCTTTGTATATGTTAGACATACCTTTATATATAGTTAAACATACCTTTATATATGTTAGACATACCTTTGTATATAGTTAGACCTACCTACACATGGTTGGTCTAATTATACACAAAGGTTGGTTTAACTATACACAAAGGTTGGTCTATTTGAGCGAATTCTGGATGAGCTTCAGGACAAGTCTCCAGCGCGTGGGAGCACGTGCATGTGCGTTTTGGGCGCGTTTTGGGCGCGTTTTACGCGCGTGAACGGGTCGGGTCAGGTGCATGGATCTTGACTCATAAAAGTTTTTGCCCAAATATTTTGGTGTTCGGAAAATTAATATTTAATTAATTGGTGAGCAAAATCTTTATGTTAGTTATATTATAATTACTTTTAGAATCTCTTTTATTCATTTTAATTCTATGAAATTATTGTGTGGTTAGTTGTCTGAATTAAGTAACTTAATATAAACCATTACTGTTGTGTTCCAGTTTCATAATATTTAGAGTTTCGAATAAATAATTAGGTTATGATGTAGATATAATGTTTAGTTAGTTGATGAGTTACGGAATATATGGATTTAGTTGTACTAATATATTCTGATTAAAATGAGCCACGATATTAAATTTATTGAATGGATGATGAATTATTGTTAAATTAGATGTGAGTATTAATGATTAAACACTTTGTTTTGCCTCGTTGTTATTTGGTGGTGAATTACTTTATTTATTGGACTGAATTTATAAAGTTTCAGAAAATCGGATGCTAATAACAGTAGTCGTGATGTCTTTGGAATTATAATTATAATATACATAATTTAAGTTATTAGAAATTTCACTTAATCCACTTTTATGAATCGTTATGTTAAGTGTACCGAATATGATTGCTCATGAAATATTTTGCTAATTTATCTTAACACTAAGAGAGATTATAAGTTTATTAATCATCAGTAATTGATTGCAATTGAACTGTTAATTGTTGGAGTTGCAAACATGTTTCGTCAAGGCTCGATATGAGATTAACTAAACATAATATTTTGAAATTATTAACTAATGTAACATTATTAAGTATATATGTTATATATAAATATACAGTAGGGTGACATATGATGATTATGGTGCTTAATATAACCTTTAGACATTGAATTCACGACGTACTGATTAAGTGTTGAAAATGTTTTCTAAGTTAAAATAATCATCTGAGTTTACTTAGATTGGCGGCCTAATCTGTAACTATGTTTTAGATTTGGCTGAGAAAGCTTAGAATGTGTTTAAGTGTTTTGAGATATTATAAGCTCTGGAAGTTTCAGGTAAGTAGATCTCTCACCTGCAGTATGAGTAGTTCTATTTTATTAATTACCTTTGATGCAAAATTTACGTGGATGATTATTGATGTTTTCTATGAGTATGCCTGAGTGATTGGCTAAGTGATGAACATATACGTTTTATGTGAGTTGTCTATGTTTTCTATGATGAACATATACGTTTTATGTGAGTATGTCGATGTTCTCTATGATGAGCTTCCATTTGTTTGATTAAGTACAAGATGCGAGTTAAACATGTTTTCAGAAAGTGAGAAAAATATAATTTTGAGAAAGTATATAAATATATATATATATAAAGTTTTATTTTATATGTTTTAAGACTGGTACCGGGCACCGATATCGCCCACGAGATGAGTTTAAGGGCCCTGAGATCGCCCACGAGATGAGTTTAAGGGCCCCGAGACCGCCCTATGAGTTTTGAGTTGCTCCGTTTGGATTCGGTGGCAAGCTACCCAGGATTCTTCGGAGTTGCGCGCATTGGTACCATGTCTGGGCCCACAGTATATTATTTTCGAGTATAATAGTATATTATTTTCAAGAATACCAGTATATTATATTGATTTGATTAGTTGATATGTTTCCAGTTTTCTTTAAGTGTTGCAAGAAAAAAATGTTTTGTGAGATTAGATGATGTGCTTACTAAGCGTTTCGCTTATAGTATTTACCTCATACTGCAGATCAAGTTAAAGGTTATGTAATGAGGTAGAGCACTGAAGAGTGATTGGTGGTGACGGTGGAACCTCGGAATTGGTTTAGTATTTTTCATGAGTTTGATGCTTAATTTGACATTATGACTAGATGCTGAATTTTGTTAATGTTTTAAACAAAACTAAAATGTCTCACATGTTTCTTAAGAAAATTTGTTTCCGCTGTTTAAAGAAAAAAATTTTACAATATTAAAAAAATAAAGAAGTTTTATATCGTAAAGATTATGCATGTTTTAGTAAATGTAATAATCCCACTAGAAGGGGGTGTTACATATCCATAACATAACCTAAAGGTATCTTTAACATAACGTAAATGTATGTGATCTGAAGCGAATTCTAAGGATATCAAATCAGGATTTCAAAAGTATTGTTAAAAAGGTATCTTTAACATCACCTAAAGGTATTCTTAACATAACGTAAATGTATGTGACGTTGAATCAGAATTTCAGAGGTATTGTTAACATCACCTAAAGGTATTTTTGAGCACATCCACCCAGGTGCGTGGGAGCAATTGAGGGTGCATGGGACACGCGTGGGAGCGCGTATTTGGTGCGCGTGGGTAGGGCACAGATCTATGCAACCATTGCATAAAAGTATTTGTGTTTTTGATAAGGACCGACTATATATACCATCGGATCCATGTAGGGGTTACACGATATGATGCACGAACATTACACGACATGACTGTCAAAAGTCCTTTTTTTTTTATCAGATTTTTTTCTCTTTTATTAGAATTATATTCCATGATAAATTTGTCAATTATATTCCATGATAAAAAAATCCATCCAAGCCAGTGAAAAGATAGTGCAAGTTAAATGTGGTCAAAGATGACATCAGAGGTTCAAACCTGAAAACAATAGCCAAAAGAGTACTCTTCATAGAATGTTTTCCAGTCTGGAAGTGTGGCAAAAAGATGCACAATTTGTCCATAATCACTGTAGTGACAATTTGGCTACATTCCACACACAAAAAAACACAATTTAATTAATAAATAAATGAAAAGACTGCAACCATGCATGATCTTAGATTCTATCCAAGATTTGGTCATGAAATTCTTCACTAAGCGCCAAAATATAATTCTTTGACAAAAACCACCAATATTCTTTCCTTTAAAATAATATAAAAAACACAAAAACTTTTATGCATCAGTGATCCATGCACCCGACCCGACCCGCGCGTGTACGCGCTTCCACGAGCGTCCCACGCGCCCTCACGCACTCCCACGCGTCTGGGCGGATGCGCTCAAATTCGCTCGTTAAGGATACCTTTCAGTTATGTTAAAGATACCTTTAAGTTATGGTAAGGATACTTTTCAATTATGTTAAGGATACTTTTAAGTTATGGTAATGATACCTTTCAGTTATGTTAAGGATACCTTTGAAATCCTGATTCCAGGTTATATGCCACGTTATGTTAAGAATACCTTTTAGTTATGTTAAGCATACCTTTAGGTTATGTTAAGGATACCTTTAGTTATGTTAAGAATACCTTTTAGTTATATTAAGCATACCTTTAGGTTATGTTAAGAATACATTTAGGTGATGTTAAGGATACCTTTGAAATCGTGATTCCAGGTTCCTTTGAAATCCTGGTCACATACCTTTACGTTATATTAAGGATACCTTTAGGTTATGTTAAGAATACTTTTATGTTATGTTAGAGATACCTTTGTGTACAAAATGTGTAACACAACTATGTTATGAATAAGGTATTTCTAACATAACATAAAGGTATCCTTAACATAACTTAAATGTATGCCTGACGTAAAGTAAATGTATGAAATTTGGGCATAAAGGTATCATTAACATAACCTAAATGTATGTCTAACATAATGTAAATGTATGAAATCTGGACATAAAGGTATCCTTAACATAACGTAAATCTATTCTTACACATTACATAAAGGTATCCTTAACATAACTAAAAGTCATGACCAATTTTTAAAAAAAGTTAGCGCGAAAAAAAAATATAGAGAAGCGGGTCGGGTAACCCGGATCCGACCCGGTTGCATGGATCTAAGATCCATGCACCTGATGCACAAGAGACTTACTCTATAAAAAAAAAGAAGATACCCTTGTCCATTTAATTTTGAAACAATGACAGTCTTTCTCCTATATGTATAACCCTTCAAATTAATTCACACAATTTTGAACAACCTTCTAACACCATCATCTTGTACATGTGTTTCAATCTTTACAAAAATTCATTCTACCAATGTTTTCTATCTTTGAAAAAGTGAGTTATTAATCTATTGCGAGTTGGTTTGTAAATTCTTGAAAATGTATTGAATTATGAGATCCTTGTAAACTTCGTATGATTTGTATGATGTATAGGTTGGAATACCCCTGGTACCCAATTGGGCATTAATGAAAAATTATTTTACTTATAAAATAAACAAAAAGAAAAAGAAACATTGAGCTACAATGTGCTAAAAATGAGCTATTAATTAATAGTCCCATTTCAAATTGATCCACCAAACACATAAAACGTTTATAAATGAACTTTTATGTTTGACTATTCATCTCTTATGGATTACCAGACCACCTCAAGTTATACATAAAAACATACATTTCTATTATAATACTTCAAATTCTGGATTTTGTTATTATTAATGATGTATTTCAAATAACTCATTTTACTCCTATACTTTGATAATTAAGTATGATGGTGTTTCAATGTCTCTTGCAGGATATGGGCATTTATTAAAACTTAGGAATTTGAATACTCTGCTCAACTAGAAGTAGAGTACTTGGAAAGGTCGTAACAACAAGTGTTTTGGTGTATATATAAATTTTATAGTGTATAAGCACATATTCCAAAAAAAAAAAAAATCAATTTCATTCATTAATACATTTTACAGTAGTTTTCATAAAAAATCACTTTTTATTATTTATATTTTTTCTCTTTATTCTTAGATTTAACAAATTTCAAATATGAAAATGAAAATAATTTCTAGTATTGAAGTTTTGCATATGTTATTTATAAAATTTATTTTTTTATATTATTTAGTTATGTTTCTAAGAAACATAGATTTGAAGTCATTTATACGTTGATCATATTTAATATTAGAATATTGTAGACTTCCTAAGCGTATTATGATCAATATATATATACATAAAAAGATAAAGATAGATATTTTTTGTGTTCTTAATTTAATTTTAACAATTCATTTAAATTTGGCGGACAAAACTCATTCTTACAAGGTTAAAGTTGATTTTTCTCTACAGACGTGTTGATAAAAAAACGTTCCTCTCGGTTTCTGTTAGGAAAACTAATGGAGAGATAACCAAAATTAATTATTTTTGAGCCGTTTTTGAACCTAAAGACCAGAATCGATCCTAGATCTTTTCTACATGGTGAAAATTGAAAATTTTCCTATACAAATTTGACAACATTTTTAATTAATAATTAACCATAAAAATTATGTTTGAAGAGTGACAGAGGATTTGGACTGTATCTGTCCAAACAAAATAGATCTAATTTTCTTTTTTCTTTTGTAATGATCCAAAACCTACCCTAAAATAAAAAAAATATATATATATATATATATATATATATAAAGGATGAGTACCCTGAGTAGCCTCTAGCTAATGTGAATCCAAATGATACCTATCACCATGATTTAGTCGCTTGCATAGAATGTGTAAACTCAAATTCGTGATGTTCTGATCTTTTCATAAAGACCTATGCAAACCCACATTGAAGGGGACATATATGTTTGGATTGATGAATAATAAAAGTAATAGTGGATTTGGCAGATAGTGAGAAACAAGTGGACGAACATGTTTGTTCATCATGTGGAGGCTTTTCAAACACACCAATCTCGTATAACGGGTAAAGCCCACATGTAAGAAGATTACATTTGTCCAAGAGATAAACATCAGTACCTGAAAATTAAGGTCCACTCCTCCCTCCCTCTCATCTTAACACAAACATCTATAGTGCATGATAAGAGGGTCCCTGATCCTATTTATTAGAGAGAGAGAGAGAGAGAGAGAGAGAGAGAGATGATATGATATGATGCCTAGTAGCTAATACTTAATGTACATGGCATGTTTAGATGAAATCATGTACAACAAAAAGTCAGATCCTCCATTGATGAGCCCAAGAATCTCCTTCTCCAATGACTTGGTTGAGTCGTCTCACTCTCACCACTCATATAGGGACGCACCTGTTTCCTCTGATTTTGAGTTTTCTGTCAACAATGACTCCATGATCACTGCTGATGAGCTCTTCTCCAAAGGGAAGCTTCTCCCATTCAAGGGAAGAAGACCCACAACCCTAAGAGACGAGCTTCAAACCCAAGACCCCCCTCCCCCTGATTATAAGCCCCCCAAGAACCCCACCAAGCTCACCTCTTTTCTTGGCTTTAGAAGACCTCTTATTGCCTCTAAGAAGTCTGCTAAATCTCAAGATCATGAGCAATGCAGCAAGAATCCACAGGTTCAGATTTCTAACTATATATATCTTTTAGGGTTTTTCTGGGGTTTAATTATACATGTTTATGTGCTGTTATTCAATAGTCATCATATATACTGATATTTATGTATCAACTGCATGTGTATTAATAATTTGCAGGGTTCTGTTGAATGACAAGATTGGTGGATTAGTGTAACTTAATTCTGCAGGTTTTATCATGAACTAATTAAGTAGAATACAATATTCCTATTCTATTACTTAACTAATTAGTTGGAATTTTCATCCTTAGTTTTAGGATTTTGTGATTGTAACATGATGTTCACTTGTTCTGCACACAACGTATTACTGTTTTGTAACTCCTATTTTATAATTGTAACATGATGTTTACGTTGTGATATTTAATGTTGAAAATTGGTGTCCGCCAATTTTTGACCCATTTTTATATGGTGTTTCATTTGTTTATAATCAAAACAAGTTGCAACATTGAAATGGACGTTTCAAGTGGAAAAAATTTAGAGTATTTATGATCTTCTCAAATCCAAATTTGAATGAATGAGCTTAAACATTTAAAATAAATTGAGGATGTCATGTGAAAGTTTTAACGTTTTGAATTATGAACTAATGCAATCCAAAAAAGGGAAACAACCAATTCGAATCATTATAAGCCACATTATTTCAAACCAAACAGAATCTATTATAAACAGACGTCACACTTCTTCAACTTCTATAAATAGACCTTTTTATTTTACGATTTGCATTCTTAGCATTTTTTAATTTGCAAGTGCAATCCTCCTCCCTGTCAAAGAGTTTCAAATATCTTTTGGACTCATTAATTGCAATTCTTAAGTTAGTAAATCATTGTATATATCTTGGAGGACGTTTGTCATAAACCGTAAAAAATTGAATATGGACAATTTTATTTTATGGAGAAAGAGTCTAACTAATTTCCTTTCCCCGGATGTTATTTGAGTCATTTTCAAGTACACACATTTTCCAACAATGTCAAACAAACTTCTGTGTATTTGAAGATGGTTAGCTCTATTGCTAAAGCATGTGTTAATGTTGAAAGACCGGTAAATTAAATTCAATGACATTGCTGAATTTAAGTGGTGGCAACAGAAGATGTTGTTCTAGCTAACCATAAAGATACAAGGAAAATACTTTATCACTTTTATGGATGATTGGACTAAATCATCTTCAGGAGGTGAATTGCTTCTCATTTCACAAATTTCATTGTGTTTGTGTACGTGAGGTATTTTTGAAGATAGATTGGTGATATTGTTGTTGTTCTTCAATTTCTAATATAAAGTAGGAACATCATGTGTAACTCTCGTTGATATATATATATATATAATATATATTATTACTTATATAAAAGTATGAATATTTCTTACAAAATATGAATTGTCTAATATATCCTTATTAAAGATTTTATTAAGGTTATAATAGTAATTTTAAATAATTTTACATCAGATTCTATACCGAAAGGGAAAAGTTCAATTTTAGTCCATTTAAAAAGTCACTGTCCAATTTTCGTCCACCATGAAAGCGGTTTTCAATTTTAGTCCAATTAAGCCAAAAATCGTCACTATTGGTCCATTTTTGGCTTAATTGGACTAAAATTGAAAACTGAAAATTGAAAACCGCTTCCATGGTGGACGAAATAGTGACAAAAATGGACCAAATAGTGACGATTTTTGGCTTAATTTGACTAAAATTGAAAACCGCTTGGATGGTGGACGAAAATTGGACAGTGGCTTTTTAAATGGACTAAAATTGAATTTAACCATATACCAAAATCATATATAGAGTTATATTATGAGTATGACTCTAATTTACTATACATTTTTTGGAATTTAATTTAATTTAACATAGATTGTATATTCTTATAACAGATTATTATTACTTAAGGTTAATAGTAATATAATAGTTTTGATTTAAAAAATTCATCATTAATGTTTCATATTAATATTTTGATGCCATGGAAACAAAATATTTTACATTGAAATTATAAACCAAAATCATATAAAATTCTATTATAAGTAGGACTCTGTTATATTAGGACTCTAATTTACTATAAAAAAAAATTCTGAGTGTAATTTAATTTAATATAGATTGTATATCCTTATAAAAAAAATATATATTATTTAAGGTTAATAGTAATATAATATTTATGATTTAAAAAATTCATCATCCACGTGTGACGCACGTCCTGATACTCGTGTGTGTGTGTGTATACTAGTATAACAACACGTGCACTGCACGTGAGAAATTATAATTACATAATTTATTATTAAATACTTTTTTTTCTAAAACATTACGTACTTGTTTTTTATAATATAAGAATTTCATTAATTAACATAATTAATTTAAAGTTCAATCAATTAAAAATTATCAATAAAATTATTTACTTACATTTTAGAAACATCATATTTCTATTTTGTCATAATTAAAGGAAATTATTTCTATTTTATTTCTTAAGTAACTGATAATATTTACAATTTAAATTATCTTCAAAGCCAACAGAATACTTTTTGGTTAAATGAAATTTATATCTTGATAGTTCAACATAAAAAATGAGAATTTGAATTATTTTAAAAAATTATAATTCTAAATCTTAATTTCTATTTTCAAATATGTATATGCTTTTTATTATTAATATGGTAATTCAAATGTTAATTTCTAATAGTACAATACTTTAATCAAAATATTAAATTTATAGTATAACTTTTTTTCATAAGCTTTTAATATAAATATATATATATATATATATATATATATATATATGATTGAAAAACTCTTTAAATATATATTAATATGAAACTAATTTTACTCTCAAATTTAAAATGTTATAGAAGAAAAATAATCAATTCA
This sequence comes from Scutellaria baicalensis, assembly GCA_005771605.1. Lineage (NCBI taxonomy): Eukaryota > Viridiplantae > Streptophyta > Magnoliopsida > Lamiales > Lamiaceae > Scutellaria > Scutellaria baicalensis. The sequence continues at coordinate 43,941,913 of CM016723.1, forward strand.
TGTAAGAAAAATTCTAGAAGAGTGGTAAAAGTAAATGACTTTGGGAAAATAAATAAACATTAAATTACATTACTATTCTTAATTAATTAAGGAGTTTTATTTAATTAAGACTCTATTTCACATCAATTAAATTTAATTATTTGACATTACAAAAAATGGACGAAACAATCATACTTATATAATGTTATATATTATATTATATTATAGATATAATTGTCCAAAGTTGTAAATTAAGATAGAAAGTTAATAGAAAGGGTTAATTACATAAAAAAACACGAACTTAAGGTCCTGTTTCAATTACAACATGAACTTTTGACTGTAACACCAAAAACACCCAACTTAACACTTGTTTCAATTTAAGATATGTTTGATTTTTTTTGGGCTCCAATTACTGACATGAAGTTCAAATTGTATAAATTAATTATTGACATATATATTTACATGTGGATGATGACTGGTTTGCGATATGTTTGGGTGTTTCGGGCTCCAATTGCCGACATGAAGTTTAAATTGTATAAGTTAATTATTGACGTAAAAAATTATATTTGGATGATGACTATACTTAAATACACATGTTGGTAATTAACATATATATAATTTGGGCTCCATATCAGCAATTGGAGCCCGAAAATACCCGAACATGTTCCGAATTGAAACAAGTGTTAAGTTGAGTGTTTTTTGTGTTACAGTAAAAAGTTCATGTTGCAATTGAAACTGAACCCTAAGTTTATACTTTTTTATGTAATTAACCCTAATAGAAATTATAATTCGAAATGAAAGGAATAAAGATAAAAAGATCTTGCTTATTTCACGTATAAGGGTACGTATGACAGAAAATTTAGTACACAAATTAAAGTTTATTTTAATCAATATTTTTTGTTTTATCAATTATCAAATAAATTTAGTAACTTATCTAAATCTTTTGTGTTTTTTTTTTCCCATCATATCATTGTATGACTCATTAGTTCAATGTTTCTACCTATACTTCACACAACTTCATATATTTAGTGATTATTTAAATATACAAATGATGAACTATTTGTTAACAATTGGTTCCAAATATTTTATAAAATTTTTCAAACTCTTTCGCCTTTATCTAATAGTTTTACTAAATAAGAACATCTAAAGGCCTCTTAAGAACATCTTAATAATTTTCAACTATGTTTTAATTAAAAAAAATAAAAAAAACATTTCAATTTTTTTTTTTACAAAAATGTCATTCAAATATTTTTCCATATTATTCATTTATTTTTATTATTTTGCATAATTAATTAATGTATAATATGAACTCACCATCTTAAAAATTTTATTTTTATGGTTCTCAGTTTTTTGTTCATGTTCATATTTATTATAAATTACTCTATTTATAATATAAATCATGTTTTATCTATTTTTCATAATGCCGATTTCAACCCTTTAACATGATGAAATTAAATTGAAATTAAATGGACTCCTAATTATAAAGAAAAATATTTGTTAAGGATAATTACGTAATTCAGTATTTATTTTATTTTTCTATTTAATTATAAATAGACAATAGTTCTTTACATTCCAAACTCTTATTGAAAAAGTTTACATGTTTTTTCCTTTTATAATCTTGAACATTTAAAACTTTGAGTTATTCTCCTGTGCACCAGTTGCACGGATTTGTGATCCGTGCCGTGCAACTGGGCCGTGTGCGGGCTGGGCTGGCCCGCCCAACCCGTGCCTCTTTACTTTTTTCACGTGTTTTGATCGTTACGCTCACGTTATGTTAGTGTTACCTTCGTGTTATGTTAGGGTTACCTTCGCGTTATGTTAATGTTACCCTCGTGAGGGTAACACGAGTAATATAACATAACATGAGGGTAACCCTAACATAACATGAGGGTATGACTGCCTGAAGCGAATCTTGGTGGGTTTGAGCACACCCACCAGGTGCGTGGGGGCCCATGAGAGCGCGTTGGGGCGCTTGAAAACGTGCGTCAGAGGCGCGTGGGGTGGGTCGACCCGGGTGCATGGATCCTAAATCCATGCACCAGTTGCATAAAATATTTTGCCTAAAACTTTTAGACCAAAATTAGTCTCATATTAAAATATATTTGAAGAGTTTTCCAAAGATATATTATAAGCATATGACAAAGAAAAAAAGTTATACCATAAATTTAGTACTTTATTAAAGTATGATACTATTATATAAGTTAGGGTTAATCTCAATTTATGTCATTTATGTAAGACACTTTCCATTTTTTGACAACTAAGTATCCGTTTTTCAATTTTGGTCTTTTATGTTTCAACTTTTTCCAATTTGAGTCATTTTTCTCAAAATGTTCAAAATTGCTAACGTGTCTTTGTCATATGATTAATCAATTAATTTTTCATAAAGTTTTGTGGTAATATTATAAAGTTTCAAAGTTCAAGTACCTTAGTCAAGTTGAAAACCAAATTTTAACCAAAACATACAAAATTCACGGCAAATTAATTCTCTTTGTAAGCCCCACAAAATTTAAAATCTTGGTTTTCATATTTCTTTCAACGTTTATGTTTATTAAAATAGAATTTAATTAGAAAAACTTGAAATTATATTTATACTTTTTAATGTTAATTTAATAATTTTAAACGTTAAATGATGATTTTATAATATTTATAGTTGTAAAGATAGAAAGTTTACAGAAATTACAATTTGAAATGAAAGAAATAAAGATAAAAATATATAGATTATTTGACGTATAATGGTATGACTGAAAATTTAGTATACAAGGTAAAGTTTATTTAGTAATTTTTTAATTACTTGAATATTCAATTTTTTTATTCTTAAAGAATTTTCGAATCAAGCAAAAAATTAATGAAAATTCAAATCTAACCATTTTTCTTGAACTCTTTTCATACATGTGAATTTAGAATTTGTTATTACAGAAAAATAAGGTAAATAACAAAAATCACCCCAAACTATAACCCTTTTACACAAAACTATTAGAATTTTGGAACTTTACCATTGCCAACATTTGCAAATGATACTTATAGACCGATACAGTGGAATATTGTCCCGAAGATGCTTATTCTTGAGGGTATATATTTTTGTCTTTTGATTAATTAATTTTTCAATTATATTTGGTGCTCGCTGATGACTGCAACATCACCCCTAACGAAAAACCCTCAAAACTCTCATTTTCGTCTCAATTCTTATGTTTTCGGGTAATATTCAACGACACACCAATTCATTAACTTTTCATAAAAATATGACAAAAAACACACCAATAACATCAAATAATCCCCATCATAATCATCGAAAAACTTCATGACTGTCCCTCAAGTTGAAAACTAAATTCCCTCTAAATCGTAACCAAATGGCTCGATTTCTCTTCTTTATTTTCGAATTGAAAACATGATTTTGAGAATTAAAAGTATAATAAGAAATATTGTGAGTTCTATAAACTTTTCAAACTTACAGTCTCTACCCCAATACTTTTAAAAGATAAAAATACCCTTCGAAATAAATATCTTCAGGGGAATTTTCCACCGTCGATAGCATTTGGTTGCCTATTAGTATCATTCGCAAAGGTTGGTGATGATATTATAAAATTCCAAAGTTCAGGTACCTATAATACTTAATTTTAGTTTGATAGATTATTTAAACCAAAGTCTCTATGTTTTCCAAATAAATCTCCATGGTTATTTAATTTTATTTCTCTTGATTTTAGTAATTCAAACTTACTGATTCTTATATAAAGATAATTATATTTTACCTCCAATTTTGATAGCTACGTCAGCAGTTCTAAAAATTTAGACAAAATAATGACTAAAATTGAAAAAAATTAAAACATAAAGGACCAAAATTGAAAAACGAATACTTAATTGTACAAAAAATGGAAATTGTCTTACATATAAAACCATATTGAAATTATCTCTAACTTCTAATAGTATAATACTTTAATAAAAATATTAAATTTATAGTATAACTTTTTTTCCATAAGCTTTTAATATATCATTGAAAAGCTCTTTAAATATATATTAATATGAAACTAATTATAGTCTCAAATTTTGGATGTTATAGAAGGAATAATTTTGGTTTGATAGATTATTTGAACCAAAGTCTAATCTTCATGGTTATTTAATTTTATTTCCTTTTAATTTTGGTAATTCAAACTTACTTATTATTATATAAAAGATAATTATATTTTGTCTTCAATTTTGGTATCTACGTCAGCAGTTTTGAAAATCTAGACAAAAAAAAATGACTGAAATTGAAAAATATGAAAACATAGAGGACCAAAATTGAAAATGAATACTTAATAAACCTAAGATAAAAATGGAAATTATCTTACATATAAAACCAAAATTGAAATTATCTCTAACTTCTAATAGTACAATACTTTAATAAAAATATTAAATTCATAGTATAACTTTTTTTTCATAAGCTTTTATACCATTGAAAAGCTCTTTAAATATATATCAATATGAAATTAATTTTAGTCTCAAATTTAAAATTTTATAGAAGAAAAATAATCAATTCGTGTAAAAAAAATTCTAGAAGAGTTGTAAAAGTAAAGGATTCTAGAAAAATAAATAAACATTAAATTACATTACTATTCTTAATAAAGAGTTTTATTTAAATAAGACTCTATTTCACATCAATTAAATTTAATCATGAGGGTTAAATTTGACATTACAAAAAATGGACAAAACATTCATACTTATATAGTGTTATAGATATAGATTATATATATATATATATATATATATATATATACACATATTGGATATTTTTTCTTGGACAGGGTCTATATGTGGTCTTACCCGTTTTTGTTGTTTTCTGCAATTTATTTACATTTTGTGGTTTATTGTCTGTTGAGAGATTTGAGTGGAATATTATTGTCTATTGAATGCTCCACACAATAAAGGAATATTCTTTGAGAATTTGATACTAGTTGTATCATTGATATTGTTGTGTTGAAGGAAAACACAATACACAATTATCACTGCTCAATTCTGATTAATCAATAGAGATAGATGCAAAAATGAGATAGAGATAATAATTTGTAGAAGAATATAAGAAGGTGTTTGTATTTCTAAAGTGTGAAGAAGTCCCCTTGATGTATACAATTTCTCCTATTTATACCCCTCTCTTCTAAGGAGGGTGTTTCTGTCATTTCTCCTTATGCTTTCTTGTTGGCTAAACTATCTTTTATATATATTTTTTCTCAATGTACTTTCTTGATTGTCTAGGGTACACCATTCCTTCTCCAGAATCTTCTAATTTCTGTTAGGTGAGGAGATATTTTTCTTTTTGTCTTTTATAGCCATGTCAGCTACTCTCCTAGCATGCTCATCATTGCTCCTTCTGAGTTATTATCCTCTCCTCCGCGCGTACAGAATCCGTTCGGCTGCCTCCAAGTATGGGATCGCCACTTCTGCTTCGTGAGGTCTTGGAAGCTCTGCAGCCCTTTCTAGTTGTGCGATGTGTTTACTTCTGCTTTTCATCCTTTCTACTAGTTTTGCCCTTCTGCGGTCACATGGAGTCTCTTCGCTTTCAACCTTTCTTTGCTTATTCACTTCTGCCTTTACTTCTGCCTCCGCGTCTGCGTTCAAGGAGCTCTGCCAACTTATAATTATGTAGAGTCCTTGCTCTTCTTATTCACTTCTGCCTTCACGTCTGCGCCCAAGGAGTAGTTCTGCAATTGTATGAAGACAATTCTGCTGGATCGTCATTTCGTAAATTCTGGGGGTGGGGTGTTTCGGGATAGTGATGCAAGAGTTTTTCTATAATTTTATCCTTTCCACATCGATAGGTTCATCCTTCCCACATCAGATATTAATCAAGGATCCAAGCTATGTATTTGTATAAACTTGTGCTGTTATCAAATATTCAATAAAATATTTCTCTCATACATCTTATATGTTATATATGTGTAATAACTAACTAATATATGAAAACGTAAAAATATTATTGTAACACAAAATATAAAGATCCAGACTGGGTTAGGGCGTGGAGTGAGAATTAGTATTTAGAAGTACTAGTGGACATGGTGATTTTAGTATTAATGAAATTGTTATGAAATGTGCAAATATTAAAACAAATTATCTAAACTTCCAAGGACCATGAAGGTTGGCTGAACCAGGTTCAAACCCTAGTTTTCATATAATATGCATATTTTATAAAAGTGGTATATCACTTGATCTACAAAACTCGTGTATGTGGCTCTCACATACATCACTTGCAGGTGCAATTGGTTTGTCTGACCCCGATTTGCATGCTTTTTTTGTTGACTTCATGGCCTTTATATTGTACTAGAGTAACATTTATTTTGTATTAGTTATATTTAATTATGTCCATATATCATACTCTTAGTGTAGTATCTCAACTTTAAAAAAACTATTAATTATTATCTTATGTTAGTCATATCTTTATATTATATTAGTACATTTATGTTATTAGTCATACATTACAATTTTATATGAAAATATCATACCATTGTGTAATACTTAAACTTAAGAAACATAAAAACCTAATTTCGATACAATTTGTACATGTATACCTTTATATGATATTATACTCGTACATTTATTAATATTTCTTATACTTTAATATCAACATAATCTATTTATGTAATATACAAAGGTATCGCTAACATAACTCAAATGTATAACTAACATAACTAAAATGTATGACCAATATAACTAAATGATATGAAAGGAATTAATAGTTGTTCGAAAATATGTTAAGGTATAGGTAACCGCACTAAATATAAAACTAGCCTAACATAAAGGTAGAATGAAGATAACATAAAAGTATAGTACCTTAACTGAATTTGATAGGCTCCCTATCCAGGTGCGTGCATCTGAGCACGTGTGGCTCGGTCAGGTTTCATGCACATCTAAGCACGTGTGGCCGGATCAAATCGGATCAAGTGCATGGATCTATTATCCAGAGGTAATGTGTATGAACTTTTGCCATCTATACATGGTGCATTTAACCTTTTGTTTTTCACATATTATCGCTGACATTCAAAAGACTGAGATGTTATAACTTAGAAAGAATAATAATGTTGTATCAAATAAATAACAAATAATTGATATAAGACACCAAATCCAAATCTTGAATATATTTCCTCTACCATTTCTCAAAACAATTGTAATCTGCATTCTTCTATTTTTCATACATTGAATCAACAAAAGAAAGAAAGATTAAATCTTATAACATCACAGAGACATCCCAACAACATTGAACATTCTTTCAAATAAAAAGATGTCACAATTATAGCACATTCTCCCAGTCCATTATAAGCTATTAGTTAAAACTAAAAATTAAAAACAGAAATAACTAACTATATTAGTCCAATTTCTCCCTATCCTCATATTGAAGCAAAGATTAAGATTGAATACATTTAAGACAACAAACATTACCATGAAGCATTAGCCTCTTCTTGAAACACAAGCTCATAGCTCTCTGCTTTCATTTTCAAATTTTCTACATCATCATCATACTTTGTTGATAATTCTTTCAATTCCACCAGCTTGGCTTCAAGATTCTGTATCTCGTCCTCCATTAGACCACGATTAATCCGGGCATCCCAATACCTTCTCGTTACTTCCGCATCTTCTGTTTCATAGGACATGCTAAGAAGCCGTTGTAAACGAGCGCGTAGAAACCCTACATTTAACCCTAGAAGCTCGAATGACCTCAGAGACTTCTCCCACACTTCAAATTCCTTCTTTGGAGTGGTGAGTTTACAACCTCGTATAGCATCAGAAATGTTGACTGCTTCGACAATTATACCTGCAGCTAGCTTAGAATAGATACCAGGTAGAACAGAGTCATGGAGAAATGAATTCTGGGTGCGACATAGCTCGTAGTATTTTCGACGGATTTCTTCGGGGATCTCAGAATCGACACAAACTCCATTGATCAAAATGCGGAATTCCTCAAAGCTTTTAACTTCTTTAAAATGTAAAGAAGGTCCGGAGAACTTGGAACCTTCCAGAACTTCTGAAGCAACCTCGTCACTGTAGTTTCCAGATGGATCCTCCAGCTGGGCCCGTAGTGGGCCATCCTCCCATTTCTCCTTCTGCACTACAGTCAAGGGAAGAGATTTCCGACGCCTTCTCTTCTTCATTTGTGCATCCATAGTTCCCTCTGCAATATCATTCATGTTTATCAATATATAATTTTACAAATAATTATGTCAATAAGGCATTGTAATTCTATAAAAAAGGAAAACTAACTCAAGTCCAACCTGCATCACTTAGCTTCGTTTGAGAATCCAAAATTAGAAGGCTAAGAGCGCCATCTACCTCAGTTAAATCATTTGCCCTTACTATGTATACCTACCAAAAAAAAAAAAGAACAAGTTTTTCTTGAAATCAAAATTAATGAAACATCCATGAATTTGAAGTTGAAAGCAAAGTTGGATGAAAACATCAATAAAACATGTCACCTTAAATCTGCAAGGCTCAATTAGTTGGAAGATGAGAACGTCTCCTTCAAGCAATTTGTTTCCAGCAACAAACTTTCTCCATCCCGCACTGAGTCCTGTCTTATGTGCAATGTATTTAATGTGAAATTCTTCATTGTTTTCATTTTCAAGTGTGACTGTAGAGTCCTTCATTGGTAAATGTAGCTTGCAGAAAGGCACAGGAAGACCCTGCAGGCAAATAATTGTAATATGGAAGGTGAAAATGAATCCGTTACTGATCAAAACAATACGTGGGTGGCATAATACATCCTTCCGACCAGATAAATACCATCCAGAAACAGCTCCCAACATGTGATCTGACTAAAGCTTTCAAAAAGTTAGGGTGCTCGTTGCCTAAACTGGATTGAACTTCCTCAGCTCGAATCATGGTTGGCGACTTTGATTGGATATGATTTCTTGGTCCATCAATAGTACCGTCTCCTCCATTATCAAGTGTCCCCTGCTGCTCATGAAATTACTTCCATTTGTTACACATAAATATAATTGAATAGTAGTTATAGGATTTCTTTTAATCTGTATGGTTTTAACTGTCAACCCATACAAACAACGAAAATTAGCCACCGTATTCGTTAATTCAGAGCATAGAAATCAATCACAAGCAATAGAAGTATTTCAAATGGAATTCAGAGAGATGTCATCAGTCAAGTCAGGGGTACGGGACAGATAGGACCATTACTGCAGATCACATCTCACTTTAGACTCCAAGTCTTATAGAAATCCAAATGTATTGAAAATAATGGAGTTTAAAAAGTTCAAAATTTCATTTCAAAAAGATAAGTATGCAATTCTTATGACACGTAATTTCATTGACCTAATGCAAGTTAATATCAACATTCTCAATGAGACTTTGCCTTCTAAGTGTAATTATATTGCTTTCAATCTACTTTAACATTTATCATCATAATCATAATATTTAGTCTTCTTAGCTGCAAAATATACTAATCGGTGTAATTTACAAGAAAGCTTATTATGTTCTACAATAATAAATACCCCTTTAAGTTTGCAATTAGGTCAATAGGTGTAATTTGTAATATAGAAGCAAATGCCAATAGACGTATTTGCAATTTGCAGACATCAGTGTTTTTTATTCAAAAGTAGGTCCAACCATAAGAATAATTATGTGACTATCCTTTTTCGTTTTCTTTTGTTATTGAGTTGCTACTGTGAGTAGGAAGACTTGAACCTGAGACCTGCTCAACTTGTGAGATGCATCTGCCACTAAGCAAACTTAATTTCAATGCTTTCAAATAATAGCTTGAGATAATGTCTTCAGCAGTGGATTGAAGAATACATGAAGAATAAGACTAGCTTCGGATGTTATATTGGAAAAAAAAGATAGGCGAGGAACATATCCAACCATAGATATCATGTCAATGTAGGTTCTTATCGTTAGTACAATAATGTTTCAGAATATTTAGAAAAAGTATTGAAATATACATAATTATTTAAATTAAATAATGATTCAAAGTACTTTAGGAGAATAGGATCATGTTTTTCCAACCATTGTGATTCCAAACACATTATCCCTTCAGGAAGAAGAATACTTTTTTAGAAATGACACAAACCAAAATCCCGACAAGGAGTCACTCTAACTGTATTTGTAAACCAAGTTCTAAAAGCTAAAACCTCCCATGTAGAACTAGGTAAACCATAACGCTTTTTACCCAAATCAACTCTTTTTTCTATTGAAATTCCTTGAAATTTCTATCACTCATGGTTGTCATTAGTTTGGTATATTAAATGCATGAATTCATACTTAGTTTGGACTTATCCCATTCGATATCCAACTCAAGTTTCAAGGCATTGAACTCAGCCAATCAAGTTGTCATATAATGGTTCAGATTGTTGTTTTTGAATTACAATATTCAGTACCAAATATATATGATGTAAACATTGTATCAATAAACCAATTAAGGTGAAAATTCAAAACTGGGAAGGGGACTTGGGACCATGTATTATGTACCTACCACCAGGGTTGGCTTCAGGATACGAAAGTAGAAAAACTGATTTTAAGAATATAAGATAAAGGTCACATTTTATATTTAGAAATGTACTTATTATAAGAAACCTATAAACAAATTTAGTTCTTTACAATCCATGAGAGTTAAAGGGTGTTTAACTGAGCTTATATTTAAAAAGCTTATAAATCCTCAAAAAGTGTTTTGTAAGAATTTAAAATAATATCTTATTTCACCCAAAAATAAGATGTTAGCAGCTTCTAAGCAAGTTTTTCAAGAAAAACTCCTTCAGATATTATCTTATTTCTAAATGAAGTTCTTATTTTTTTATTAACTCCTTCAAATCTCATCATCTAAATTTTGCAATTGTCATTTCTAGAATCTTATGCTTCTAATAAACTGGCACATCTATGCTTCTAAAGTGGATGTTGTGTTTGTAATGACTATATAGTAGATGTCTTAAGTAATGTGAAGAATGAGATTGTATCAGGATTAAAAATCTAACATCATGGTCCTTGAAACCAGTATGGATTTGGAGTTTGAAATCCCTAGTTCGAGAGGAACAAAACTATCCCAAACACAACCAAGGGGGCTGGATTAGATGATGCAAGATTTTTTTTATTAAACATACCAGAACTGCTAAATGGCCCAACATTATATGGATATTTCAACACAATTCGCAAAAAAAACAACATTTTATAGGACAAAAATGGACCAACTATGTCCATCATGCCTAGTTACACATGCGACCTTAACTTCTTTATGCAGAGCCTACTACTTTCAAAAAATGCTTTACAAATGAAAATACATCAATGATACATTTTTGCAGCTGGAGAACATTGCTTCATATACATAGGAAACTCTAATAGTTTCCATTTCCAACATCAATGATATTTAGGGAACAAAACACCACAACAATCATAAAAAGTTGTCTAATAATAAAGTGAAAAATGTTCCATTAAAGTGTAGTCCTCATTAAGTAGAAGCAAACCACGATTTTAGCAAGAGAAAGAAGTTATTGGTTTGAATGTTTATTTTGCAGTGTCCAAGTAAGAATTTTTTTTCATGAACTCATTTCTTAGGGAGATAACAGTGTTCTTCTACCAACCTAAGCCAAACTCGAGATGACCTTGCTTTGAGAATCGATATCGTTTATTACACCTAACATATAAGTTTCAAACAAACACATCAATAGGAATTCCAACAACCCCATCAAACTAGTGCAAGCAAAGCAGATTCCAAGTCCAAGAAGACAACCAAAATCACATTGCAAGAACGTACATTATGCAAGAAGGAACACAAACACGTACCAAGAAATGAACACAAGGGACCAAAAACAATCAGACCAAACAGCACAAGAAACATAAACAAAACCAAGAAAAACAAGATTAAAAGTTCTTACATCATTGGACTGAGAAGCAGAGTAGTTCTTCTTTCTCCTCCTAATGACATGGGAAACCTCGTCCACCATCTCCTTGGGCTTCCGTTTCCTCTTACCCTACAAACAACAAACCAGATCTGACATCAGTCCACTGTTTCCACCAATCAAAGCTCTCAATTTCAACTCACGGAAACAATCCTAGGGTCATGAATGGAAATGGGGGAAGGATCCAAGGGCCCAGAATTGTCCTTCACCAACTCATCCTCCACTGATAAACCCATCTGGGGTTCCTCCATTTCCTCCATCTTCATCGTCTCCTTCTTCATAACTCCCTCCTCGCCATCTCGATTTTCTTGATTTTGGTGCACTATTCTCAGCTTCATCTTCTCGCCAGGTTGAAAAGGGACAAACGGGTTCTCCTTGTTTCGAATAAGATTTCAGTTGGTAAGGCGAAAAGCCAAGAATGATGCAAGAAAACAGGATGAAACAACAGGGAATAAGAGAAGCTAAAACTTGTCAGAAATCGGGTTTTTTATGCGTGCAATTTCGTTTTCGGGCGGTATTTTCAGGAAAGAAGACTTTGGCAGGCTTTGTAGCTTCACTTCTACCTGATTTTTTCAGAAACAAATCAAGATTCAGGTTTAATTCACACTTTCACAAATGATGATTCAACTACTTGCAATCCCAAATCATAACGTTCGAATTTGCTACTTGCAAATTCTCGTAAATGAAAATATGGCAAGCTTCTCTAAAACAATAATTTTAGAATTACGATGAACCTATTAACGAAAGAGATTTTGATTAATAGATGATAATCTTTTAATTTGTAAAGTTAATGTAAAAGATAATTTATTAGTAATTCATTGAGTTCATTTTGTAGTTGGTTTAATAAAAGTTTATGTAATGAATTTGATCAAAAATAATTTGCCAAATGTTATTTTATTTTTTGTAAATCAAATAATTTGCTAATGTAAAGATGTTGATGATCAAATAACACGTAAGTTTTGGTGTACGAAAGGACTCATGTCGTTAAAGTATTATTAATCTTGTGTAACATTTTTTGAGAATCAACTCAAATAGCATCCAAATAAACGATGAAAAATCATAGCAAAGACTGAAATTATATTTAAATTTTAAGAAAATAAAATTACATTATTATTTATGTTTTAGAAATGACATGATATTTTTATGGGTTAAATACATGCAAAATCATGAGCTTTACTTTTAGAATATCAGCAAATATAGCATGAATATTTATATCTTTTGCAAATATAACCAACAAATAGATTTTGGGTATATTTTATTTCGACAATAACTTCCACCATTTCAAAATAACTATCATTTTGTATGTTATTGTTTTATTTTGAAACGATGAGAGTTATTTTCAAAATAAGTATATTTAAAACCTACATGTTGGTTAAATTTGCAAATAAATATGAAAGTGCACGTTGAATTTGCTAATATTCAAAAAGTTGATTAAAATTGCAAATTAAGCAAATATCGTTATTTTTATGACAATTAACTCTATTTTATTGATTTAAGCATATTGTTAATTATGCCGTCAATGGAATCATATAACTATATATAAGAGTTTAAAAAAAAAAAAGAAATTATTATCATTTTATTAGTTTATCAAAATTATTCAATTAGTCGTGAGTTTGAGAGAGACTATTGATTAATTAGCTGAGCATTAATTTAGGAATATTTTGATATTTTGCTGTATCCTCATCCTACTAAAATAGACAATCATGATTTTCGATATAAATGGGGTAAATATATTAAATGTGGACATAACAATAAGAAAGTGCTCGGTGTGAGTTTATGTTTGATCCATTTCCCACAATACAAATCGCCAGAACCCTAAAAAAAAATTTAAAATTTTATTTCATTATCAGAAAATTTTGTTTGAGACGGTCTCACGGGTAATTTCTGTGAGACGGATCTTTTTTACTCACTAATCCAACTCATTTCACAAATTTGCATGTTATGTGTGAAATATGGGTTATAGGTGATCCGTCTTACATAAAATGACTTGTGAGACGATTTCACATTGTAAGGTTTTATAGTAGTTTTGATGAGACAAACGCTTTAGTAAAAGCAAGCTTCTGTAGAAAAGTAATCTTGTACGTAAGTGTTATATATACTCTTTTATAGGAAAATTGTTCAAATAAGTCACTAATGTTTACCCTTAGGTTCAAGTATCCCACTAAAGAATTATTAGGTACAAAAATGCCACTAATGTTACCTTTAAGTACATATGACCCTCCACTTAACATTTATTTATAAAATAACATACCAATATTGGTTTTAAATTTAAAATAACTTAAACACTTTAATTTATTTTCTTTTTTGACCTCATATTTTAACATATTTTAGAATCAAAAAACTATTTCATGAAACATAAATATGATAGTTTATTATATATATACACGTGTGAATACATATTTTTATTGATAATAATTATCATTTACACTTTTTCACTTTTGAAGACTAAACTATTAAACAACTAAATTAATTAGATAACAATTTCAATATAATATTAGGAATATTATTTTTTAATTTAAATACAACTTAAATCTCTACATTTAAATACAACATAAATATTAACTATTATTAATAATAACATATATATTTGAATAATTATTTTTCTAACACACAATAAGCTATTATATTCACGTTTCTTGAAATAATTTTTTTTATTCTAAGATATGTGAAAGGTTTTTTAATGAAATTATGTAAATATATTAGCTTATTATTTGTGTGTGGGAATACATGTTGTTATTAATAATATTTAATATTTATGTTGTATTTAAATATAGAGATTTAAGTTGTATTTAAATTTAAAAATAATATCCCTAATATCATAGTAAAATTGTTATCTAATAAATTTAGTTGTTTAATAGTTTAGTCTTTATTTAAATATAAAGATTTAAGTTGTATTTAAATTAAAAAATAATATTCATAATATCATAATGAAATTATTGTCTAATATATTTAGTTGTTTAATAGTTTAGTTTTTATTTATATATAGAGATTTAAGTTGTGTTTAAATAAAAAAATAATATCTCTTATTATCAAATAAATTTAGTTGTTTAATAATTTAGTAGGGTAAATGATAATTATTAATAATAATAATATGTATTCATATGCATATATAATAATCTAATTATATTTATGTTTTCATGAAATAGTTGTTTTATTCTAAAATATGTTAAAATATGAAGTCAAAAAAAATTAAAGTGTTTAAGTTATATTAAATTTAAAACATTATTGGTATATTATATTATAAATAAATGTTAAGTGGGGGGTCATATGTACTAAAACGTGAACATTAGTGGTATTTTTGTACCAAAAAATACTTCAATGGGATAATTGAACCTAAAGGTAAACATTAATGACTTATTTGAACATTTTCCCCTCTTTTATAGGTACAAAGGATCCCTACAGTAAGTAGGAAGTTCACTACATGAGCAAAGACTTCGAAGAAGCAAGGTTGCTCTGAAAAGATGGAAGGACTTCGAAGAAGTGAGATCGCTTCAACAGGAAGCAATGATTTCGATGAAGTAAGAGCAACCACGAGAAGTAAGCTAAACGCCCGACAAGGTCACTTCCAGGAAAAGGAACTACAATGGCTAAGGTTAAGGAGAAGTCACCTGATCAAGGAACATACTTTGTTACCAGTAGAGACATTCTCCTGAGGACCAATCAGAATTTGACAAGCCACCTGACGGAAGACAGATCTGCTCTGCGGCGCATTAAATGCGTGTACTATGAAGATCAACTTTGTAGCAGGAAGGTCACCGCATTAAATGCTGGAACTGTCACACTTCAATGGGCAGATTTCTAAGCACTATAAAAGAAGATTGAGTGAGAACTGAACTATGACTTGCAGAACTAAAGATCAGAATTTCCAAATTCTTACATTCACATTCAAAAGCCATAAAACTTCAGTCACCCAATCTAAGTGCACCAAGCTCAAAAGCAAGCTCATAAAGCTCATATCCAGAGAAGCTGGCTGCAGATCCGTTGAAGAAATCACATATCTTTTATCTTAGATTGTATAGGAGTACCTATTGGAGAGTTAAGAACCTGCTAGTGTTTTCGCTCTTTGAGAAAGAGTAAGAGCCTTGTGTGGGCTAGTGCGATCCTGTGTGGGTCTTGGTCAAGATAGAGCAGCAACATGTGTGAAGGTTGTCTATCTTTTGTTAAATTATTTGTAATAGCGTTTCTGTAGGAGTAAAGTGGAAGTAGAGAGATTACTCCACCCTCGAACCACTCTATATCATTTGTCTGTTTTATCTGCTTACCCTTTGCATATCTTAT
This sequence comes from Scutellaria baicalensis, assembly GCA_005771605.1. Lineage (NCBI taxonomy): Eukaryota > Viridiplantae > Streptophyta > Magnoliopsida > Lamiales > Lamiaceae > Scutellaria > Scutellaria baicalensis. The sequence continues at coordinate 43,958,028 of CM016723.1, forward strand.
ATCTGTCATATTGCATTCAAACTGCTTTTGAACATATTGCTTTAAGGTTTTTCCGCTGCATTAAACACTACAAGATCAAGCGAGCTGCTTCAGTGAAGCGAGCTGTGAAGCTGAAAGTTCACTCTCGATCTTACCCATTCTCAGAGTAAAAAGTTTTGAAAGATTTGAGTAGGTTTATTCACCCCCCTCTAAACCTACTGCTACTTGGGACCAACACACCTAAAACTTACTCTAATTTCATTTAATACTAAAAGAATAAGAATGTTAAAATTTCGTTTGAATTACTTCATAGAAAATGGGCGTTGTAAGTAATAAATTATTTAACAAGAGCATTTCGATCAACTAAAATACAATATACTTTTTTATAAGAGATTAATCTATAATTTCAAACATATATTCATATATTAAAACAAGTCAATTTCAAAAAACACACATGAGCTCCCACAAACAAAATTTTCGAATCAAATAATAAAGGACTTTCATTAACTTGGTCAATGCTTCACTGTATGTAGACTTTGATGTATCGACAAGGTTTTGTTTTGGACTGAAGGTGATTTTCGGAAATATGAATCTGAGTTTTAGAAGGATTTTGTAAGTATAAATTTTGAAAATTTTATAGGGTATAATTATAGTTAGATATCATTTTCACATTGTAAAATGTAGAAAAAGTAGATTTATTTTGTTGAGTTCCTTTGAAAATTTAAAATATTTGATTTATCTTATTGTAGGTATATATGTCTATCCTAAAATTATATTAAAGTGGATCTGAATCATTCGAAATGAGTAGCCATCAATAATATATATATATATATATATATATATAGGAAATGTGTCAAACTAAACGATTTTTTTAAATGAATTGACTTTTCTAACATTGAATATAACAAAAGTACTTTTTTACCACAAAATATAAGAAAGTTACATTTTCTACACTATTTTGACTCGGTCATGGAGAAATCATTGAGTAATGATGGTTTGATGATATATTCAATTTTATTTATACTTATTTAATAATTGTTTTATCCAACAAATCATATAAATTGATAAAAGTAATTAAATTGATAAATGAGGCTCGATTAATATAAAAAAAATGAGGATATTTTAATTGAATGATTTTAGATATATTAAATTGAAACTGTTTGAAATTAATTTATCCATTGTAAATAATTAAATAATCTATTCATTGTAAAAGTCTGAAATTAAGAATTAATCTATCCATTTTCTATTAATAGTTAAAAAAAACCTATTTTTGTTCAATTAATCGAACCCCTATGTCTAATACACAGTGGTTCGATTAATTCAATAAAAAAACCTTTTCAAATTAATCGAACCGCTAAAAATTAGACATAGTGGTTCGATTAATTAAATTAAAAAACCAATTTTTTTCAAATTAGTCGAACCACTATGTCTAATTCATAGTGATTCGATTAATTCAATTCAAAAACCAAAATTTTCAAATTAATCAAAACACTATGAATTAGACATAGTGGTTCGATTAATTCAATTAAAAAACCAAAATTTTCAAATTAATCAAACCACTATGTCTAATTCATAGTGATTCGATTAATTCAATTCAAAAACCAAAATTTTCAAATTAATCGAACCACTATGAATTAGACATAGTGGTTCGATTAATTCAATTAAAAAACCAAAATTTTCAAATTAATCGAACCACTATGTCTAATTCATAGTGGTTCGATTAATTCAATTCAAAAACAAAAATTTTCAAATAAATCGAACCACTATGTCTAATACATAGTGGTTCGATTAATTCAATTCAAAAACCAAAATTTGCAAATTAATCGAACCACTATGTCTAATTCATAGTGGTTCGATTAATTCAATTCAAAAAACCAAAATTTTCAAATTAATCGAACTACTATGAATTAGACATAGTGGTTCGATTAATTCAATTAAAATACCAAAATTTTCAAATTAATCGAACCACTACGTCTAATTCATAGTGGTTCGATTAATTCAATTCAAAAACCAAAATTTTCAAATAAATCGAACCACTATGTCTTTGAATCAATATTTGTAAAAAAATGTCTTTGAATCAATATTTTTTTTTTACAAATAAACTAGAAAGAAGCAATATTTGACTTAATTCAAGAAATTCCAGATAATGAGATTAAAAAAGAATATTTAAATAAATTAAAAGATTTAATTTTAGAAGAAGAGTCTAAGCAAAAACCTCAAATGCAAGAAAATTTTAGCTTAGGGAAACTTTTAGATAGATATCCGAGTCAAAGTATAATAAAACAGATAACTACTAGAGATTTACAAAATGAAGTTAATATTCTTAAGAAACAAGTTAATCAAATGCAGAAAGACATATTTGAATTAAAATAAAAAGATTTAGAATTAGAAATGAAGTATTGGATAGATAAAAAAGATTTACCAAGTACTAGTAAAAGTCATATACAAGATGATAAAATACCTTTAGAAGATGAAATAGATAATAATAAATTTATCAATTCAATACAAAAGATAGAATTTCAAAAATGGTATTATTAAGATTAAATTAGTTGTTGGAAAATTCAAATTAGATTTAATAGCTTTATTTGACTCAGGAGCAGATCATAATGTAATTAGAGAAGGATTAATACCCACTATATATTATGAAAAAACCAATGAACAATTATACACAGCAAACTCAAAACCTTTAAATATCAAATATAAATTAAGCCAAGCTCATATATGTTGTAATGGATATTGTTTCAAAAATGTTTTTACTTTAGTTAAAGATATAAGTCAAGATGTAATATTAGGAACTCCTTTTTTAACTCAAATCTACCCTTTCAAAGTTGATAATAATGGTCTAGAAACTAATATACATGGTAGAAAGATTTCCTTTCCATTTACAAATCCTGTAAAACAAAGAGAAATAAATATGCTCCAAAATAATTCTATATTTAAGCAAATTAATTTAATAGAAAGAAAAAGAAATCAAATTTATTTTTTAAAAGAAGAAATAACATATGAAAGGATAGAAGAAAGATTACAAGATTTAAATATAAAACAAAAAATTAAAGATATTCAAGATTTATTTGTAAAAGATTTATGTAGTAATATTCCAAATGCTTTTTGGGAAAGAAAACATCATATAGTAGATTTGCCTTATGAAAAGGATTTCAGAGAAAGAAATATACCTACTAAAGCAAGACCAATTCAAATGAATCAAGAATTTTTAGAACATTGTAAAGAAGAAATAAAAATGTTATTAGAGAAAAAATTAATAAGAAAGTCAAAATCTCCATGGAGTTGTTCTGCTTTTTATGTTGTCAAACAATCAGAATTAGAAAGAGGGGTACCAAGATTAGTTATTAACTATAAACCCTTAAACAAAGTATTACAATGGATTAGATATCCTATACCAAATAAGAGAGATTTAATTAATAGATTACATTCAGCAAAAATATTTTCAAAATTTGATTTAAAGTCAGGATTTTGGCAAATTCAAATTGTAGAAAAAGATAGATACAAAACAACCTTTACTGTTCCCTTTGGGCATTTTGAATGGAATGTTATGCCCTTTGGACTTAAAAATGCACCCTCAGAATTTCAAAGAATTATGAATGATATATTTAATAATTATAGTCATTTCATAATAGTGTATATTGATGATATATTAGTTTACTCAAATGATATAGAACAACATATTAAACATTTAAATACTTTGTATTATGTAATCAAAAGGAATGGTTTAGTTTTATCAGAATCAAAAATGAAGCTTTTTCAAACATCAATAAGATTCCTAGGTCATGATATATATAAAGGATTAATCAAACCAATAAATAGATCTATAAATTTTACTGAGAAATTCCCAGACCAAATAAAAGACAAAAATCAACTTCAAAGATTTTTAGGATGTCTTAATTATATATCAGATTTCTTCCCAGATCTTAGGAAATTATGCAAACCTCTTTTTGATAGACTTAAGAAAAATCCTCCAGAATGGACTACTGAGCATACTCAAATAATTAGACAGATCAAGGATAAGATTAAGGTTCTTCCATGTTTAGGAATACCCAATCCAAATGCATTCATGATAGTTGAAACAGATGCCTCAGAAATAGGATATGGTGGCATATTAAAACAAAGATTGCATTCAAAAGAAAATTTGATTAGATTTCATTCTGGTATCTGGTCAGGATCCCAGAAAAATTATTCAACAATTAAAAAGGAGATTTTATCAATTGTCTTATGCATTTCAAAATTTCAAGATGATCTTTTCAATAAAAAATTCCTTTTAAGAATTGATTGTAAATCAGCAAAAGAAGTTTTAACAAAAGATGTTCAAAATATAGTTTCAAAACAGATTTTTGCTAGATGGCAGGCTATACTGTCAGTTTTTGATTTTGATATTGAGTTTATCAAAGGTGAAAACAATTCTTTACCAGATTTTTTAATAAGAGAATTTTTACAAGGAAATTATTGATTACAAATTATCTTTTCAGATGGAACCCTTCAAAAAACTTTCCTCAAAAGACTATGAGATACCAGAGAGCAAAGAGATAGTGAGATACCCTCAAACACCTCAAACACCTCAAAGAACCCTTCAGCTCAGACCTCAATTGAGAGCTCCTTCTCCTTTTCAAAACCGTTTTGCACCACTTTCAAATGTTCCAGAACTTCCATACAAATCAGTTTTAACCTCTTCATATTGTTCAGATCCAAAGAATATTACTCCTTATCCTTATCAGCAGAAAAAAGATGAAGAATTCAAATATGAAACAAAAGGATGGTTTGAGGAGATTTGCCTTGCTCCTTACCTTGAATATCCCAAAGACATTAAAGAATATCTGAAAAGAAAGTTCCCAGAGAAGATTTATTGGGATGCAGAAAGTTTGAAAAAAGATAGAATTTTTTATGAGTTAGTTTTGGTTGACTCCAATTCAATAGAGATTTCCCATAAGTGTGATGACAAAGATGAAATCATTTATTCAAAAATCATCATCAAAAATGTCATTTCCCAAGCTGATTGGGGAAATTTTCCAGAAAGATCTTTTAGTGTTAGGTTCAAACTTCCTTCATACAACTACCATGACTATCGAATGGCATGGTATAGAGTTCTTTATGTTCGTCCTTTCTATCATTCCTGGTTCATAACTTTTCATAGTGATATTTCAAAGAATTTTCCAATTTGGTTCTATGAGTGGTTCAAAAAAGTAGGTTCAGATTCTCTATTCTTCCTCCCATTGTCAAAAAAGGATTAGAAGTGTTTGTTGCAAGTTCTATTGCTCCTGTATACCAAAAGAGTCTATTATTTCATGCAGAATTTAAAGTCCCATGGATCTTTGCCTGGGATTTCTTTTTTCAAAAGTGTCTTCAAGAGCCAATTCCTTACTCATTATTTAGGTCGTTTAGAATAAAATGGTGGTCCAAATTTGATCAAAGTATTTGTTCAGACAAATCCATAGCAAAGTTCCTTCAAACAGGTGAAAAAGTTCGGTTTCAAAGTGATACATCCCCTTCTCCAAAAGGAAAAGAAAAAGCCAAAGATGACAAAGATTTACCAGCAAAAGACAAAATTTTATTCGAAACTCTCAAAAAAAAAAAATATATATCCAGAGTTGCAAAGTGAGTTTTTTGAATTTATGGCGCAAAGATCAGAGAAAGCAAATTCAGAGGAATCAACTTCAAATCAAGCAAAAGATCAAGAGGAACAAGATTCTCAAGACCCTTTTGATTTCTGAAAAACAAAGGAATCAAAAGGATTATTCAAAATGGAATTTTGATATTTGGAATGATGAAGAATTTGAAAAAGATCAAAGAAATTTTTCAAAGTGGAATGATGAGGTGTCTAAAGTGATCAAAGATTGTCAAAAAGAGAGACGCAAATGTCAAAAGTTATTCAAAAGATTGTCAAAAGCAAAAGAGGTGGCCGACAAAGATTAAAGTGATTTAAGAAATTATTCAAAAGGGTTACAAGAAGATAATGCAAAAGTTGAAGTCAAACGTTGCCGACAGTTTTAATCAAAGGGAATTGCCGACAGTTCAAATTAAATTCAAATGTTTGTAAATTTAGTTGAAATTCAAATTCAGTTTTTAGTATATATAGATGTTTGTATCAAATGAAATCTCAGAACTGATTGAGAGAACTCATTTGAGATTTCAAGAAGCCTTTAGCTTAGCTTTTCAAATTTCCTTTCCAATTTCCTTCCAACCTTGTATTTCTATCAAAGCTTGTAATCAAAGTTTGTGAATCAAAGATTTCTACGAAGCAGACCTTTGCTTCATTTGTATTTTCAAACTGTAAGTTTATTTATTTAATTTTTTTTAATCATATGCATGGCATTTTCATATAAACCTAGGTTTTCTTTTAGAATTAGAATTCCTTGTTGGTTCTGTGATAGAATTCCTAGATTAACTGTCCAATGTCCAATCTGCAATAGACTTCCAAATTATCAAATTGTTTGTAACTGCCCAATTTGTGTTTATCAAAGAAATCAAAGAAGGCTTCCGCACTAGAATGGTATCAGAGCCATTCAGATCAAAGATTTTAAGAGTTTAATAAGTTTAAGAATCATATTTTCATAAGTTTTGTTAGAATCTTCATAGTTTCCTGGTTTAGGGGTTTGGATTTACGTTGGTAAGCTCATAAGACGGTTGGTAAGCCTGAGTGTTAGGGTGTTCCACGCAGAGTGTTCCCGTACGACCCTCCTAGAACAGAAAACTAGAAAAGATTAGAACAAATTAACCTTAAGAAATATGGCAATTAGACTTAGAAAACTTTTAGATCTAGGATCTAATAGCTCAAAGTACCAGAATATTGTTGGAAGTAATGAATATCATATGCCTATAAATTATTCAAATTGGACAATACCAAAAGAAAACATAGAAAATATATATAAAGTAGGATCTACTGATTTCAAAGTTGCATTTTCAATTAAAACCCATGAAGAAACCTTAAGTATTAATCAAGAATATCAAAGTATACCCTTATTTAATCAAAGTACTATAAATAAATATATAAAAAGAAATTATAGATATATTCATATAGGATTGGTCCAAGTAGCAGTAAAACCCTTAGTTCATATAGGAGTTGATTCTCCAATATACTTAGCCCTAAGAGATAAAAGACTTAAAAAATATCAAAGTTCATTAATGTCTTTAGTTCAAACAAATATATGTAATGGTCCAATATATTTTAATTGTACTCCAAACTTTTCAGTAGATTTAACAGATCAAATGATTTTAGATTCTTTAATATTAGATGTTCATTTACAGGGTGATGAATTTCATAAAAATTGTAAAAATTTTGCAATAATATATAGAGTTTATTTTAGATTAATGTCTTCTCAAATTAATCCAAGATTTAATAGGTTACCTACCACCAAAGAAGAAACTATATTACTAGAAATAGATGCTGAGAAACCTACAATTTTTACTCCAAAAAGATTAAAATGGAATGAAATAACTATACCTGATCAATTTATCATAAATGAACCTCAACCTTTAAGAAATATTGAAAGAAGAGATGTTAGTCAAATAACAGAACAAGAAGATGGTAGAATAATAATAAGATTTAATTCACTTAGAGAAAGATCTAATCAAGATAGACCAGAATCATCTAGAGCAAGACAATCATTTTCAAACCTTTCTGATATACATCATAGATATAGATTTACTACACCAATTCCAGAAGCTCATAGTTATTCAGCCTCAAATTCACCAACTCAAAATAATTTTGCTCCAACTTCCCCAAATACTGAAAGTATGATTAATGTAATAACTTCAGGAAAAGAATTCGAACCAATGATAGATTTTTTCAAAAATGAAATGAAAGATGATTACCATAAAGAAAAAAGAATTTGGTATAAACAATTGGATAAGAAGATTAGAACCAAATTAAAAGAAGAATGAATTTTGGAAATGAAAAAATTAAAAACAAATATTCCTTTTTATACATTTTTACTCATATTCCTGTCAAAAGAAGGTATAAATGATTTTCTCAAAAAACCAGCTATAGAAGTAAATACAAGTTTATATAAAAAATGGACTTTAACTAATAATGATGTTGTAAGTTCAATTCATCCTCCTCTTCAACCCTTAAAAATTCAAACTACAAAAGGAGAAATAATAGCTGATCCCTTTAAAATAGCAAATGATAATAATGATAATATTAATAGGTTAATGCACCAAAATAATTTTTCAAATCAGATATTAAGTACTATAGCTAACCAAGTAGATCATATTTCAAATAAGATTTTAGATAATGATAAAACAAAAACACCTTTTACTGAGATTGCAAAACCATATTTTAAGATTGATAATAACTTAGAAAAACAAAAAGTAAGTTTTAGTTCAAAGACTGATAATATATTAGTAAAAATATCAAATAAACTATCTGAAATAGGATCTACCAGTAAAAATATAAATTTTTTAGAAACTATACAAGAGGAAAATGAAAATAGTAGTGAAGAAAGTGAAAATTCTGATATTTCAAATAATGTTTCTGATAATGATACTCAAAATACAGGAAGTTCTGAAGAAGACAATACTACAAAAGAAATAAATAAGATAAGTGATAGTTTTCAAAATAGTGATAATGAAGTCAATAGAATTTTTAGAAGAAGAAAATTTAAAAATCAAAATACTAAGAATTATTATAGAAGACCTACTCCAATAGATATACAATTTGAAGAAAGAAATCAATTTACTAGAAATAAATATGATGGATTATCAATAACAGAATGGAACATAGATGGTAAATCAGAATACGAAATAATGAATACACTTCAAGAAATGGGTATGGCTAGAGCAGCCTACAAAATACATAATCAAGCAGAAGAAACATCATGTATGTTAATAGTACAAGGATTCACAGGTCAACTAAAAAACTGGTGGGATAATTCTTTAAGTTTAGAAGCAAAGAATGAAATTTTAAATCATAAGTCTTTAGTTTTAATAGAAGGAACTGAAAATGAATATGCTGAAAGAAATGATGCTTGTGAATATTTAATAGTTACAATTTCAATGTATTTTATAGGAAATCCAAAAGAAGAATTTAATTCATCAAAAATAGTTTTAACAAATTTAAGATGTCCAACATTAACAGATTATAGATGGTATAGAGATGTGTTTTTAACCCAGGTATTAAGAAGACAAGACTGTAATTCATCATTTTGGAAAGAAAGATTCATAATGGGATTACCAAAATTATTTGCGGAAAGAATTATTCAAAAACTTAAGAGTGAGACAGGGTTTGAAGATATACCCTTTGAGGAATTAACATTTGGACAATTGTTTGCTTTTATCAAAAAAGAAGGATTAAATTTATGTTCAGAATTAAAATTACAACAAAAATATAGAAAAGACAAGAAAAATACTAGAATAGAATTAGGTTGTTTTTGTGAAGCTTTTGGAATAGAAAAGATAGAAGCTCCCTCAACCTCATATAAGAAAAAACAAAGAAGATTTAAACAAAAACAATATAATGAGGATTATAATAGAAAAAGTTATAAAAAAAAGAAATTTCATAAAAGACAATCTAATAATCAAAATCAAAAGAAACCTGTTGGAAATTGTTGGAATTGTGGCAAACCAGGACATACAGCAGATAGATGCTGGAAGAAGAAAAATAAAGTTAGAGAATTAAGATATGAGTTAAATATTTTATTAGATAGATTACAAGATAATTCAGAATCAGATAAAGAATCAGAACGGCAAGAAGAAAATTCAGATTCTAATCATAGTAGTCATGGTTTATGCAATATTAATGTTATTTCAAAAGATAAGAAAGAAGGCTTCCGCACTAGAATGGTATCATTCAATTTTATTTATACTTATTTAATAATTGTTTTATCCAACAAATCATATAAATTGATAAAAGTAATTAAATTGATAAATGAGGCTCGATTAATATAAAAAAAATGAGGATATTTTAATTGAATGATTTTAGATATATTAAATTGAAACTGTTTAAAATTAATTTATCCATTGTAAATAATTAAATAATCTATTCATTGTAAAAGTTTGAAATTAAGAATTAATCTATCCATTTTCTATTAATAGTTAAAAAAACCTATTTTTGTTCAATTAATCGAACCCCTATGTCTAATACACAGTGGTTCGATTAATTCAATAAAAAAACCTTTTCAAATTAATCGAACCGCTAAAAATTAGACATAGTGGTTCGATTAATTAAATTAAAAAACCAATTTTTTTCAAATTAATCGAACCACTATGTCTAATTCATAGTGATTCGATTAATTCAATTCAAAAACCAAAATTTTCAAATTAATCGAAACACTATGAATTAGACATAGTAGTTCGATTAATTCAATTAAAAAACCAAAATTTTCAAATTAATCGAACCACTATGTCTAATTAATAGTGGTTCGATTAATTCAATTCAAAAACCAAAATTTGCAAATTAATCGGACCACTATGAATTAGACATAGTGGTTTGATTAATTCAATTAAAAAACCAAAATTTTCAAATTAATCGAACCACTATGTCTAATTCATAGTGGTTCGATTAATTCAATTCAAAAACCAAAATTTTCAAATAAATCGAACCACTATGTCTATTACATAGTGGTTCGATTAATTCAATTCAAAAACCAAAATTTGCAAATTAATCGAACCACTATGTCTAATTCATAGTGGTTCGATTAATTCAATTCAAAAAACCAAAATTTTCAAATTAATCGAACTACTATGAATTAGACATAGTGGTTCGATTAATTCAATTAAAATACCAAAATTTTCAAATTAATCGAACCACTACGTCTAATTCATAGTGGTTCGATTAATTCAATTCAAAAACCAAAATTTTCAAATAAATCGAACCACTATGTCTAATACATAGTGGTTCGATTAATTTAATTCAAAAACCAAAATTTGTAAATTAATCGAACCACTATGAATTTGACATAGTGGTTCGATCAATTCAATTAAAAAACCAAAATTTTCAAATTTATCGAAACACATTGTCTAATTCATAGTGGTTCGATTAATTCAATTCAAAAACCAATTTTTTCAAATAAATCGAACCACTATGTCTAATTCATAGTGGTTCAATTAATTCAATTCAAAAACCAAAATTTTCAAATTAATCGAACCACTACGAATTAGACATAGTGGTTCGATTAATTCAATTAAAATACCAAAATTTTCAAATTAATCGAACCACTATGTCTAATTCATAGTGGTTCGATTAATTCAATTCAAAAACCAATTTTTTTCAAATAAATCGAACCACTATGTCTAATACATAGTGGTTCGATTAATTCAATTCAAAAACCAAAATTTGTAAATTAATCGAACCACTATGAATTTGACATAGTGGTTCGATCAATTCAATTAAAAAACCAAAATTTTCAAATTAATCGAACCACTATGTCTAATTCATAGTGGTTCGATTAATTCAATTCAAAAACCAATTTTATCAAATAAATCGAACCACTATGTCTAATTCATAGTGGTTCGATTAATTCAATTCAAAAACCAATTTTTTCAAATAAATCGAACCACTATGTCTAATTCATAGTGGTTCGATTAATTCAATTCAAAAACCAAAATTTTCAAATTAATCGAACTACTACGAATTAGACATAGTGGTTCGATTAATTCAATTAAAATACCAAAATTTTCAAATTAATCGAACCACTATGTCTAATTCATAGTGGTTCGATTAATTCAATTCAAAAACCAATTTTTTTCAAATAAATCGAACCACTATGTCTAATACATAGTGGTTCGATTAATTTAATTCAAAAACCAAAATTTGTAAATTAATCGAACCACCATGAATTTGACATAGTGGTTCGATCAATTCAATTAAAAAACCAAAAATTTCAAATTAATCGAACCACTATGTCTAATTCATAGTGGTTCGATTAATTCAATTCAAAAACCAATTTTTTCAAATAAATCGAACCACTATGTCTAATTAATAGTGGTTCGATTAATTCAATTCAAAAACCAAAATTTGCAAATTAATCGGACCACTATGAATTAGACATAGTGGTTTGATTAATTCAATTCAAAAACCAAAATTTGCAAATTAATCGAACCACTATGTCTAATTCATAGTGGTTCGATTAATTCAATTCAAAAACCAATATTTTCAAATAAATCGATTAATTCAATTCAAAAACCAAAATTTACAAATTAATCGAATCACTATGAATTTGACATAGTGGTTCGATTAATTCAATTAAAAAACCAAAATTTTCAAATTAATATAACCACTATGTCTAATTCATAGTGGTTCGATTAATTCAATTAAAAAACCAATTTTTTCAAATTAATCGAACCACTATGTCTAATACATAGTGGTTCGATTAATTCAATTCAAAAATCAAATTTATCAATTTAATCGAACCACTATGTAAAGTTAATAGTGGTTCGACTAATAGTTTAAAAATTTAATTTTTTTAATTAATCGAACCACTATGTCAAATACATAGTGGTTCGATTAATAGTGTTTTAAACAAATTTTTGAGGTTACCGACATATAAATTGGCTCGTGTATAAAAGTATAGTCCACGCACAGTTTAATTTTGTTTTTTAGTAACTAACAATATTTTTCACTTTAATTTCTACGTTTCATAGTAAATGTTTAGATGTTTGTTGTAACAGTAAATGTTCACTTAATCGAACCGTTATAAATTATATAAATTACTAATTATATATAATTATATAAATTAGTGATTAATTAGTGGTTCGATTAAATAAATTAATTACTGGTTCGATTAGTTCATTAAATTTTCTATTAGTGGTTCGATTGGTTCATTAGTCGTTCGATTAAATTTTCTATTACTCGTTCGCTTAGTTAATTACTGGTTTTAATAAATTAAATTAATTAATTAGTGACATAGTAAATTATATAAATTAACTAGTGGTTCGATTTAACACACTATTAATCATAGTGGTTCGATTATTCATTTAAATTTGGTTTAATACACTAATAATCGAACTTCATTTATCAATTTAATTACTTATATCAATTTATATGATTTGTTGGATAAAAAAATTGTTAAATAATAGTATAAATAAATTGAATATATCATCAAGCCATCATTACTCAATGATTTCTCTATGACCGAGTCAAAATAGTATAGAAAAGGTAATTTTCTTATATTTTGTGGTAAAAAAGTACTTTTGTTATATTCAATGTTAGAAAAGTCAATTCCTTAAAAAAATTTGTGTAATTTCGGCTGGACTCTCTCTATATTTATCCTTCCTATCGAATAGATTGACAGGTGTAATTGATCCTTAGGTATTTTATATATTATTGTGTTTTAATGTACTTGTTTAAACATTGTAATTACATAAGCAAACAAGTCGATCATGCATACTGACCATTTTCAATTGAATCACAACATGGATGCCTTAGTATAGTTAATCCAATATAAAGTACTGATGGTGTAATTAAAAGAAAAAATAAATTACAAGATATATAGCTATGCACGATCGACTTTTAAGTGAAGTTCTAATGATACTAGAATTGATCATCAAGAAACTTTGAATTCATACATTTAAAGGCCAACATATATAGATCAAGTACAAAACACAATGAAACATGAAACATACAAATAGGTAAAAGAAATTGATTTAGTTAACTTCTTTAATTCCAGATAGTTGAAAAAGTAATTCATCGTCTCCAATTAACTGATCCCATGCAGTGTGTGCAGTAAGTAGTATGTGTGTGTGCGTGTGCATATTTAGTGTCCATATGCTCACTCTTTAGAGTTTCACACGCAAAACACAATGTTTGTACTTGTTGCATATTGGATTGAGTCATCTTTTACGTTTGGTGTTACATATCATGTTTCATCATATTTAATACTTGCACGTGGTGTACGGTGATTGTTTTAGAATAGAAAATGTAACATAAAATATAATAGACATTCCGTGTTGTTATAAATAGCATTTGTCTATAATTTTTAAGCAATGGTAATTGCATTGAAATACAACTAAAATAAGTAGATAAATAAGCTTAACAATAATGATGTATATTGCGAAAATCACATCCCAATCAGTGTGAAATAACACTAATATAGGAACTAGGATATCATCAAAAGAGTTATGACTCCTGTAGCCAATTACCACTATAAACTCGTGTTATATACTATTCATCACTTATAATTAATTGGCAAAAAATCAATTTTAATTATACAATTGAAAAAATGTCCAATTTTAATCATTATTCGTCAGAATTTTTCAAACTTTGGTCCGTCTCAATTGCAAAAATACCCTGGAGTTGGAACTCTAGTACAAAAGGGATTAAGATTTGACATTTTTGTTGGAGAGATCTAAAATCGATTTTTTTTTATTATACATGATTAGTTGAGGAAAAATCAGTTTTTCTAATAGAGTTTGTCTCCAGTGCACCAAATGCACATATAATTTGGATCGGGTTTCGATCGACCCAAATCCGTGCACTTTTTTTTTTTAATTGTTTCAGGCTGTTACATTTATATTGTACGTGTAAGACCTTTATGTTATATAATGTGACATTTATATACAAATGTAGTGACCTTTATATACTCTAACTTAGAAAAAAAATTAACAAAATTTGTACATATTTACCTTTATATGATATTAGATGCACTTTATGTGACACCTTTATGTCATAAATAAAGGTACAACAAATATCACATAAAGGTAAGTTCATCCGAAAAATATGTTCAATATTTTTTTTAAAATCTTCATTTTTTTCTAAGTTACTGAAAATAAAGGTTACCAAATTTGTATATAAAGGTCACACTTATATAACATAAAGACAAAGATGAAAATATCGCGAATATATCACAAATATGAATATTGCGATATGGATATTAGAGGGTAATTTGTTTTCCCAAGTATCGTGGATATATCATGAAATATCGCAAAATATCGATATCGATATCATTATCGATCAGTCGTAGTACAAAATTGGATGAAAATTGAGAAGTATCGTGAATATATCGCACAAAATCGCAATTACATAAAAAATCGTGATTTTTTTCTTATGAATTTTTATTTAAAAAAAATATAAAATATCATTATTATTGTGTTAATTTTAGCCCCAACTCCTAAGTTAATTTTACAATATTAGTTTTAGGATTAATTATGTTATAATTTGTTTTATAACTGATAATTGCGTATAAGGATATATAAGACAATTAATAATAGTTTTTGTGTGTATTGAACTAGGAACTAATGACAATTTATGCATCATGCTCTTTTAAATATTTTAAAAATATTACTATAAAATATTTTGTTCTATGATCAAATACTCATCAATAGTACTATTAATACTCAACTTAATATCTGAATCTACATCATCGATAGTAATTATATCATATCAGTTAACATAAATTATTGGTAATTAATTTACTATTGAATTATAATAATTAATGAACGAATAATAGCTTAAGATATCATGTTAAGTTATTATTCAAATAAATAGTTACATATTGTAAATATAATTATGACGTAATAATTGATAATCTTGTTATAATAGCTGTTAGTTAAAGAATTATATACCTCCCTAAAGAAAAACTATATATCTTACAATTACAATAATTTTAGGGCAATTGTAATATCTAGTATCTACTAGTTTATAATTAATTGTAGTGAGTTAATTACATTTATGTTATATATATATATATATATATATATATATATTGCCAATTGTTTTATGTCATACAGTATTTATATAGCATATTATCTATATGTTTGTTTTAAACATGTCATTATATTACGATTTTCAGTGGAATATGTGTATAATTACATGTTATAATAATCCCTAAAATTTCATGTTAAATTTCAAATAATTTAATATCATTCCCGTCATTTTTTCAAATTTTTTCGCGATATCGATATGCGATATCCATCGATATATCCGTAAAATCAAAGTTGTGATATCACTTACGATAGTGATACTTTCATCATTGCATAAAGGTCATGCCCATATAATATAAAGGTAAAAGTCTGAAGCAAATTAAAAAAAAGTAAAAACCTCAAATGGGCACGGATTCGGGTCGAGTCGCCCCAATTGCACTTAAGTAAATTCGTACACCTGGTACATAGGAGAATTTACGTTTCTAATACATAGACAAAATTAGAATTATAATCGCGGATGTCTTGATATACTTACGACTAATGTGTGAAACATATCTTTTTAAATAATAAATCTACTATACACCACATGTATTAATATACTAACTTTTTTTACTGTGGTAATTTATGCATAAGGTAATTTAATCTTTTGGGCTGTAACTATAAACTGCATTAGACCTGTTTACATTGGGCCACTTTCAATAATTTTTTATTTCATTATATATTGGGTCTATTTACATTGAGTCACTTTAAATGTTTTGTTTGTATATTGGGTCACTATTGAGACCATAAATTAAATAATGTAATTACAATACAGTGAAATGAAAGTAAAATATACATTTAAATATGGGAATTTATGTTAAAATGTATAAATTTTCCTTTGCAGCATCCTCCACAGCTCTTGTAAAGATTGGATTCGGCAACTTGGTGATGACCGGAGGTCCTTCAGTGATAATATACCACATCTCATCGGGCATAGCGGAAAGATGTGACTGCATTCTTATCTTCCAATCGTCATAATCCTCTATGGAAAACATAGGTAACTGGTGATGAGATGATTTCATGCTTATGCTTTTGAAAAAGGTGTTTTTCTTTTAAAACAAAGAGGGATCAGGGGAATGACCAGTGCAAGTTGGTTTTTAGTCCAACATGTTCTGATACCACTTGTTGGTCCTAAGTAACAGTAAGTTTAGAGGGGGGGGGGGGTGAATAAACCTACTCAAATCTTTAAAACTTTTTACTCCGAAAAACTTAAGTTCAAGAGTGAGCTTCCAGCTACACAATTTGTTTCTCAGAAGCAGCTTACTTGAACCTATAGAGTTTGATGCAGCGGAAAAACCTTTAAAGCAATGACTTCAAAAGTAGTTTGAATGCAATATGACAAGTATAAGAGATGCAACAGGATAAGATATAAGGGGTAAGTAGAAAGATAAGACACACGATATAGAGTGTGTTGGTCCCAAATATGGTGGTAGTAGGCTGGGGGGGGGGGGGATGAATAAGTCTACTCCTATTTCAAAAAAATTTCTTCTATTTTGTCGGCTTGGTTGCAGTATCAGTAACCTTTTGGGAGGTTACTGATCAGAGTGGTTGTGGAAGCTTTTCTCTCATAAGAGCTTAGTATAGAAGGTGTGCAACTTAACATAGAGTTATGCAAGTAAAGCAGTAAGCACATATAGACGCATGGATATACAGAGGTTCGAAGGTGGAGTAATCCTTCTACATCCTCTCTGCCTCTTCTCAAGAGGGCACATTTGTTAAGCTAGTTGATTTACATAACTCTATCTATTACAACCCTCACTTAACAAGTAAGTAGCAAGCCTTCACACAGCTGCTTGTCTACTCTCCTCACTGACCCACACAGGATCCTATTCTACCCACCCAAGGTCCTCACTTTTTTCTTCAAAAAGTGGAAAGTTTAGCAGGACTCGCTCCTCGCACTACGCACTCCAAGACAGCCTTTAAAAAGGTTTGTCTTCTCCTTCTTCAACTGGTTGCAGCAAGCTTAGACTTCTTTTTGCAGGTTGATCTGCTGAAACTTGCTGTTGGACTGACTAACTGAGGATGCGTCTTTGGGGTGATGAGTGTTTGAGCTTTTCCTCTCTACTCTTGTATTTTGAACACTCTTCTCTTCAGTTTTGTCTTCACCTTCTATTCTGCGCTTTCTTCTTATGAGTCTTCTTTCTTTTGAGCTCTTCTCTTTTCTTTTGCGCTTCTCTCTGCGAGCTTGTATATTTTGTTGTGCTCGCTCTCTTCTCTCCTCTTTTTCTCAGTTTTCAGTCCTCCTCTTTTTATAGGTTATGAAATCTGCCTGTTGAAGGTAGGTAGATTTCCATCATTGATACGCCGCACTCCTGACACACGCCAGCTTTTGGCTTTCCACGTGTCTTCTTCTGTTTGGCTCCTCTTCTCTTCTCTCTACCGGTAACTTTTTGTGTCTACCGGTAACTTTTGACTTTCTTCCCATGTCTGCTTTGTAGCTTCCTCCTCGTGCTTCACTCTGGAGCTTCCTTCTCTTGCTTGCTCCTTCAGGTGGCTTAAGGCTTCTGTAGCATGCTGCCCTTGCAGTATGCTTTCGGCATGGTTTCTCAGGTAGCTTCCTGTCTGGTGGCTTGCTGCTTTTCTGCTTCAGCAAGTTCTCTTCCAGTAGCTTCCTGCATTCATTAGTATCCTAATTAGTTCACCCGATTCTTTTCCACCATTCTCTTTAGTGTCCTTCCTTTGACACTTTCTCTGATCTTTCTTTTTTCTGCAGTAACTCTGTCGCAGTAACCTCTCCTAAGATTGGTTATGCTTTAGAGTTACTTTCTTAAGGTTTTGTCTCATCAAAACATACTTAAACATTTCCAACAGAGTGGTTCGAGGGTGGAGTAATCCCTTTACGTCCACTTTACTCCTTCTCAGAGGAGAAACTCTGTTAACGAGGTTTGATTTACACAGCCTAGCTATTACAAACGACTTAACAAACGATAGACAACCTTCACACAGGTTGCTGCTCTATCCGACCAAGACTCACACAAGATCGACCTAACCCACACAAGACTCTTACTCTTTCTTCAAGAGTGAAAAACACTAGCAGGTTCTTAACCCTCCACTAGGTACTCCTAAAACAATCTAAGATAAAAGATATATCTTTTTTCTTTAACGAATCTGCAGATAGCTTCTCTGGGAATATGAGCTTTGAAGCTTGCTTCTGAGCTTGCTGCGCTTAGATTGAGTGACTGAAGTTGAGAGATTTTCTTTATGAATATAAGCTTTGTGAATAATTAGTTGTTCAATTCTTTAGTACTTAGCTCAGTCCACACTCAATCCCTATTTATAGAACTTAGAAAGTTGTCCGTTGAAGTGTGGCAGTTCCAGCATTTAATACGTTGATCTTCCTGGTACAGATTTGATCTTCATAGTACGTGCATTTAATGTGCCGCGTAGTAGGTCTGCCTTCCGTCAGTTTGCTTGTCGATTTCTGATTGGTCCTTAGGAGAATGTCTCTATTGGTAAAGAAGAATGTTCCAAATCAGGTGACTTCTTCTTAAGTTAAGCTGCTGTAATTCTTTTTGTTGGAAGTGACCTTGTCGGGCGGCTAGCTTACTTCGCGTGGTTGCTCATAATTCCTTCGAAGACCTTACTTCCTGTTGGAGCGAACTTGCTGCTTGTTGTAGTGAAGTTGCTTCTTGCTGTAGCATTCCTCTTGCTTACTGTAGCGACCTTTTCATATTTAGAAAATATTACATTACAAGCTTACGTACAAGGTTACTTCTCCATAGAAGCCTACTGCTACTAAAGTGTTTGTCTCATGTTGGGCCTGATTTATTTATGATTTTGGATCTAAAAGGATATGGATTGGAAAATGATAAATTGGATTAAATTGGATTTATTTAAAAGGAATTTTGGAAATCAATTGAACTTGGAATAAATGTGAAAAGTGAAAAAAAAAAAGAACGAAAATGGGGTGTAGATAGGAGGGTGGACTTTTCTCACCTTTTTTAATTTTCTTGAATTATTAATTAGTAAGAGTATTTTAGTCTTTATTTATTTAATTTTTTGTTTTATTTTAAAAGGATGAGGTGAGTTTAGTAAAGGATGGGGTGTGGATAGTTCAACCCTATTTATAAACTTGTAACAACACATACATTTTAGTTACAAATATTTTTAAGTGACTACATAATTTACCTTTTTTGGAGATAAATTTATGTAACGACGATTTACATTTAGTGATACAAATTTAGTGTCAGTAACTATACGTGACTATATTTAAATTTTAGTGACATGTATATTTGTCACTAAAGTATATTATTTTAATGACAAAATTTATATGTGACTATACTCAAATATCTGTGTCGAATATATTATGTCACTAAAATCCATAATTTTAGTGATGATACATGTGACTATACTTAAATTTTAGTGATAGTATTATTATGTCACTAAAGTCGTTATTTTAGTGACAACATTTTTATGTGACTATACCTCACTTATATTTACAAGTATGTTATGTCGCTAAAGTCTATTATTTTAGTGACGAAACTTCAACGTGACTAAAGTATACAATTATAGTAACGATGTTTAGGCGTTGCTATATCATTACATTGTACTGATGACTATTGTATGTAACTATTACATAATACATTACTGACAACAAATTATTGCAACTAAATATGAAATTTTTGTGACGACAATACTCATGACTAAAACTTTTAGTGTCACATTTTATAGTCATAACCTTTTGACAATGTGCATTTTTGTCACTAACAATTTTTACTGACAACATATGTACATATAGTGACAAAAAAATGTCGCCACTAAAATTCATTTCCCTTGTAGTGGCATGATCCGTGTGCTTGGGTGGAGAGATGGCAGCAATGACGGAGACCGTGCAGGAGTGACTCGATGGCGACATGCGGCAGTGCTGTGGTGGTGGTGATTTTTGTTGCATTTGGAAATTAGAAAAAAAAAATTATGGCAGAAAAGTAATTCGGGGGAAAATTTAAGAAGGAATGTGTCTTTGCACTTTAGTCCCTGGAGTATTTGGAGTATGTCACTAAAGCCCAAATCAAGCAGTTTTTGCAATTAACTCCAGCAACTCCTAAAATACTTGTCAAACACATTTTACCAACATTATAACACGTCATTGCTTCAATTTACACCCTTTATACAAAAAAAAGAAAAACAAAAGATTCAACACCTAAACTTAACAAATTAAAAGAAGAAGTAAAAGCAAATAAGTGTGGGTTGCCTCCCACAAAGCGCTTTTGTTTAACGTTGTTGGCTCGACGAAACTCCCTTATCTATTAGGTGTCAAGCGGGGCTTTTTCAACTTCCACATCTCGAAATCCTTCAAAATATGGTTTGAGTTGATGCCCGTTGACCCCGAATATTTTCCCAGTTCAATGGCTCTGAATTGTAACTGCACCATGAGGAAATACATGAGTAACAACAAAAGGGCCTAACAAATGTGAATGCAATTTACCGGGAAATAATTTGAGACGAGAATGATAAAGCAAAACTTTATCTCCCACTTAAAAAATTTCCTTGCAAGACATGTGTCGTGAATGATTTTTGTCTTCTCCTTATAGATCAATGTGTTCTCAAATGCATCATTTTCATATTTCCTCAAGCTCTTCAATGGAAGTCTCCTATGCATCCCCGTTTCATCAAAGTCCATTGCACTTCTTAATTGACCAAAAAGCTCGATGCTCAATTTCCACTGGAAGATGACATGTCTTGCCAAACACGAGCCGATAAGGTGACATTCCGATTGGAGTCTTGTATGTTATTCTATACCCTCAAAGAGCGTCTTCAAGTCTGAGGCTCCAATTTTTACGGTTTGGCTTAACAACTTTTTCCAAAATGGACTTTATCTCGCGATTTGATATCTCTGTTAGACCATTCGTCTGGGGTGATAAGCTGTAGAGATCTTATGAGTTACACTATACTTTCTCAACAAGACCTCGATTGTGCGATTGCAAAAATGTGTGCCTCGATCACTGAAGATGACTCTTGGAATTCCAAACCAGCAAAAGATGTTGGATTTCACAAAAGAAGCCACAACTTTCGAATAGTTAATGCGTGAAGCCTTAGCTTCAACCAATTTAGAGACATAATTAACCGCAAGAAATATGTATGAATTACCAAAAGAAGAAGGAAAAGGTCTCGTGAAATTCCCCCAAACATCAAAAATTTCAAAAAACCACAATAGGATTTTGGGGCATTTGATTTCGATGAGAAATAGGGAAAAACTCTTTTTTGGTCCCGTTAAAAGCCTATTGTCCGATTTTAGTCCCGTTAAAAACCCAAAATCAAAACTAGTCCACTTAAGTCAAATTCTGTCCAATTTTTTTATCCTTTCACCACCGGAAAATTGATTTTCCGACAACTTTCTGGCGAGTGCAACAATTCTGAGACATCTGATGACTTGCGCTTAATTGACATTTTTATTTCACATGTGACCTTTATTTTTACATTTATTTTCTTGCTAAAAATCCACATCAACCACCACATCATCTAAATGCATTAGAAAATTGAAAAAAAAAAAATGAAACAAAATGAAAAGAAAAAGAAAATTCAAATCCTTCCCAAATCACTCAAATTTGCCATCGCTGTGGAGATGAACTATATCTCGGAGAAGAAGACGTAGCCGCGCTTCTAGGCGGCGTGGCGTCACCAGCGAGGACAATCAGTAGGCGGCGGGTCTCCTCTATTGGTGGGTCTGCTGAATCGGAGAAGCACAAGGTGCCTTGGAAGCTGCTGAAGAATCCGATTGGGAGGCAGAATAGGGAGGAAGCTGCTGAATAATCCGATTGGGAGGAAGAATCTGATTAGTAGACGGCGGCCAACAGCCCATCATCGGCGCAACCACGACACCGGCCAACAACTAACCCACACCCAGCAACATACCCAACCAACAAAAACAATCGGCCGCTCCCTCCGCGATGGGCCGTCGCCCACTGCCTCCTCGCCGTTGTCGCCCACCATCGCCGCAATCATCCGCACCGGCTCTGCCGCGAGCGGGCAGCAACCTTTCCTTTCTCTCCCTCTATCCCCTTCTTCCTCCCGCTGGGCAGATTTTTTTGTTTTTTAAGAATTATGTTTTGAGTTTATTTTTTGATTTCTTAATAATGATGTGACATTAGTTATGTTGTATTTTAATGTAAAAGAAATGCCACATGGGCCTCATAATTCCACATCAGTGTTAGGTCGTCAGAAAATTCGGATTGGGGGCGAGTGCATCGCACTCGCCGGAAAAGTTGCCTGAAAATTGTTTTTACGGTGGCGAAAGGACTGAAATTGACTTAAGTGGGCTAATTTTTATTTTGGGTTTTTAATGGGACCAAAATTGGACAGTGGCCTCTTAACGGGACCAGAAAAGAGTTTTTCCCCGAAAAATATCCTGTTCATTAGCAATTATCACATAACTTACAAAACTCGAATGCATATTGGAAGAGAGTTAGCCAGTAGAACCCAATTTCTTGAACCTTATGCACGGTACGCTTAGCTCCAACGTGTCCTCCACATGCTTGCACATGATAGAATTCAGGTATGGAATGGAATTCAGAGTCTAGAACGCACCATGGCACGATCTGGTCCGTGCAATGTTTCCACACCTATGGGGCATCCCATACATAATATTTTTGCATCACTTCTAAGCTTATCCCTACGAGCCTTCGTCATACCTACAGGAAAAAACATTGGCAACGTGAAATAAATTGCTTAATTGGGCACAAATTGCTAACATGGAATAAAATTAGCCTTCAATTCGGGCCAATCCAATCAAAATCTGCCAGATGGAATTATTTAGATTATGTGGCATTTTTAAGAATACAAATTAAAAAAATTAAAATCAAAATAAAAATAAAAACAAAAACCAAAAAAAAAAAAAAATCAACTACATCTTCTTCAGCATCCCACCACCGCCGCCATCATCCCACCACCATCGCTGCCATCTTTTTCATCTCCAAACGTCTTCTCCTCTGATCTTCGTCACTTCCGCCACCATCACGACCGCAATTTCAGTGAGCTTCTCCGTCGATCTTGAGCGGCGATATACGAAAGCACACGATTGTTCCCACCCTCGCCGGCGGAAGCACAAGACACGGTGGAAGCACACGGCCGCTCACAGGAGTTCATCACAGGCGCGGTGGCACCGGAGGGAACAAACTCGATTCCACCGGCGCAGAGAGAGAGAGAGAGAGAGAGAGAGAGAGAGAGAGAGAGAACAGAGATGAGAGATGGAGTAGGGACAATCCTTGCCGTGACCCTCCTCGCTGACCAGACCCACCTCGTCGCAACCCCTTATGGCGGCGGCGAACTTAAACTCTATCCGGCAGCGAACTCGAACTCGGCGGCGGTGGGGCGGGGAAAGGAAAGGGGGAGATATTTTTTATTTTGATTTTTGCTTTATTTTTATTATTAAAAAATGTTTTTAATTTTGTTTTTTTTTTAATTTTTACTTTATTTTTATTCCACATCATCGAGTTTGGTCCGATTGGCCCGAATTGGAGGCCAATTTTATTCCACATCAACAATTTGGGCCCAATCAAGCAGTTCGGGCTGAAATTGTCAACATTTGCACAATTTGTAATCAATAAGGGGCAAAATTGTCAGCCCGATACATTACTGTGTAAAAATGTCAGACACCCTATATTACGGGGCAAAAAAAATAATAAACTCTAAAAAATATTAAATTTTATGGTCTGTCCATCAAATTTCATTGTAAGGTTCCCTTACGGACATCTATTTTTGTTTGAGAGGTGTTCAAGAATGGTCTCCCTAACAAAATAGGTGGTGAAATTGATGGGTCACCATTCACATCCAAGACATAGAAATCTGCATGAAATATTAATTCATTGACCTAAAGTAGAACATCCTCAATTACCCCATCAGGATGTGCAATGCTAAGATCGTCAATTGAATGACAACTTGTGTATCTTTCAACCCTTAAATCTAGGAATGCATTAATAGAACGTGGCATAACATTAATCGATGCTCCTAGATCTAGCATAGCACGCTCAATTATGTATTTCGTATACGACATGGGATAACGAACATGCCTTGATCTTTTTGCTTTTGAGGAAACTTCTTTTGAAAAATAGTAGACACATTCTCTCCCATCACAACCTTCGCATCACCCTTGAGCTTTCGCTTGTTTGTACACAAATCCTTGAGGAACTTCATATATCTTGGAGCTTGTTTAATTTCATCGAACAGGGGTATGATGATCTCGACTTTACAAAATACTTCAAGGATATGTTTTGTTGGGTTTATAGGTTCACCGAACAATGCCCAATTACAAAGAAAACAGAAAGCAAACAAAAAACAGAAACTGATGTTGCCTCTGGTGTTACGTGACACTATGGGCAACACCGAACAAACTGGAAAAACGGGACAACCTTCTTGTTCCTCCTTTCTCCGACTTTACAACAGCCTTTAACCATGAACGAAACTCCTCCACAGCAGCAGGAATAACACACGAACCAGGTTTAAGTCGAGTCAGGTTAGACCTTTCCCCTAAAAAACGAATACGTCCCGGCTAGTGCTCACGGTTTGACGTAACGTTCCCAAAGGTAAAACAACTTCATCTTCAAGTTAGTAGCACCACAAAACTTGAAGCTCCAACGAACTAGAATGGGAGATGGACTAGAAAGTATGATCTACATGGAAAATCGTATGCAACTTGCACTTTTTGTTCAAAAGATGCTATGAACTTTAATGCAATTAAAACATGAAAAGAAGGTGCTGTCAAGAGTCTTTTTGATGATATGTAATGTATCATTTTCGTGCATGAAGATGCCCTATGATATAGACTTCATTCCACACTCATGTAGATCATGGGGGGGGGGGGGGGGGGGGAGGGGGAACTACCCCACTAATGAGTGGTGCAACCACCTCTCCACTCTTTGTAACTTCCAATCAACCACCCTTGCCCACAACTTCATCCTAGAAGTGGGCTACCATATTGGACGACCATGGGCCTCGTGGAAATGGGCCACAAGTCTGAAATGGATCACAAGTCCAATGGGCTTCGCACAGGCCAGACTCGACAGTGTTGTCCCGGTGTTGCCAACACCACGGGCAACATCAACTAGCCAAGCACCAATGGGCAGAGCCCATTTTCGTGTATTAATTTCTCACTCATCGAAAATCGGTTTGGAGCGTTTCAACACACTATATTCATCTACTCAAAACCTAGATTCATCTTGTGCCTTTTGTTTTCACAATAGCCCACATTTGATCCTTCAAATCGGTGGTCAAACATGTGTTGTAACACATTTCAAACATTGGTCAAAACCAATTTTCCCACAATCCCCCACATGAGTGGAAATTAATCCATAAACATGCAAACCACAAACTAGTCCTTTGAAACTCTATTGCATCAGGATAGGTAGCTTGTGGCTTTGAACCTTCCTTAGTCAAATATCATCGAGTATACCGGCGGCCTAGTGGACACAATGTCTTGAACTATTCCCCCTTGGTGTATCCTGAGACAATAGCATTGGCACAACAAAGTCTTGTCTCCCTTTGTTCTCACGTTTGTGTCCGTTTTGGCCATGGAACACCCCCTTTGGATTCATAAGTGTTTCGTTTGAAGCGGCCCTCACTTCCACTTATATAGGTGATCTCCTATCGAGTATCCTGCAATACTCTACCTCAATGAGGCGTAGGAATCATTAAAAGTCGAAGACTTAACCTCACCACATTTGCAGGTTCAACACTTGGTGTAGTGCTCTCTAGGGAAGGATTTGGAATACCAAGTGTTCCAATGTAGTTTCATAGCTTAGTTTTCCACATTGAACCAAGTTCTTGGGATCTCCAGTCATCATGGTTGGGTTACCACTATGTCAGTTACTTATTTGTGGATTTTCAATCCCATTCCCTCTAGCAACTTATTCATTTGATCTCGGTTTAGCGCTTTCGTGAGCGGATCCGCTAGATTGTCTTTTGACTTAACATAGTCGATCGACATTATACCACTTGAGATCAAATGTCTTATGGAATTATGTCTACGACGTATATGTCTAGACTTTCCATTGTACATGTTGCTCAAAGCTCTTCTAATAGTAGCTTGGCAATCACAATGTACCACTACCGTAAGCACGAGTTTATTCCAACATGGAACGTCCTCGAGGAAATTACGAAGCCACTCGGCCTCTTCACCAGCCTTATCTAAAGCTATGAATTCAGATTCCATCGTGGATCGGGCTATACACGTTTGCTTTGTGGACTTCTACGACACTACTCCGCCTTCTATAGTGAATACATATCCACTTGTGGAAAATGAGTCTTTCGTGTCGGATATCCAATTAGCATCACTGTACCCTTCAAGTACTACCGGATATTTCGTGTAGTGTAGCCCCACATTTAGGGTGTACTTCAAGTATCTTAATACCCTTTTTAGTGCTCTCCAATACTCGTCACTTGGATTGCTTGTGAATCTACTTAACTTGTTCACAACGCACGCAAGATCAGGACGTGTACAATTCATAATGTACATCACACTTTCTATAATTCTTGCATATTCCAATTGAGCTACAGAGTCATCTTTATTCTTGCTCAAGTGAACCTTTATTCTTACGGCCCTTCAGCTGACCAGCCACGCGACTCGGCCGGGCAGCCCGTGACCCGACCCGGGTCGCATAAAGGTGAGTTTTTTTGGCATTTTTTTTTTACCCCTCTTCATCCCTACACTTGAACCCTAATTCCTAATCCAAAACTACACCATAAACTCTTCAATTTGTGTTACAATTCACACACCCATATCCTCTATTACTCAATTCATCAAGTGTTGGAGGAGAAAAGAGGGATATTCATCCAACTTTTGGACTTAGGTGATATCTTCATATCTCTCGAGAATTTCGTCAAATTGGTATGATTTCTTCTCTCAATCTCGATTCTTATTGCAATAAATATGATTGAAGCATGTGGGTAAGAATTGTATGGATTAGAATTGCATAAATAATTAGGGATTCATTTAGACCTTTTATCAAACACTTGGTGGGCATATCTATAGTCTCTCTTGATTTCAATATTATTGATGAATTTGATTTGAGTAGCCTATTGAGTGTTGAATTTGGCATGATTGGATGATGGTGCAAGTGAGGCATATATGATTTTGATAGTTTGATGCAATTAATTTACTAGGTTCATTTTAGCATTTTATCAAACACTTGGTGGGCATATCTATTGTCATGGTTTATAAACTTGGTTGAATAAATTAGATATGAAGGACACACTTTGTGGATAATTATGCTAGGTTCTTGTAAATTATTGCTTGAAGATGCAACTTGATGATATGATTTCAAATTTTGCTTAGTCTTTATATTCTATCAAATTGAGTGATAATCATGATTTGAATCATAAGAGGATGTCATTTACTAACTCAATCAATTTTTAGGTACAATGTCAAGTAGTCGAGTACGATCGCGCTCCGGTGCTACTGAAAGTAGTAGGGGAAATAGATTAAGACGACCAAACAATTTGTCTCAAAATATGGGAGTGAGACTACTTGATAAAGGTACCTATAAAGGGAGATGTGATGTGCTCAAGAACTTACCGATCGAGGCAACAAGATATTACTCCACTCACGCGCTAGAAGAGCTCGGAATTTAATCTGATGTGTGGAAACTGATTGAGGGGATTAGATGGACAAGATTGTTAAGAGGAAGATGGTCGACTTACAAAAGAATTACACTTGAAATCTTGAGTACACTAGAGGTCCACAAAACTAGCCGTCCCTCGGAGCCGATCTCGATGAGCTTTCAATTGGACAACGAACAAAGGACGTTGTCCATTAACCAATTGAATAACATTTATGAGCTTCCACTAGGTGGTCTTTATCGGGAGCCATGAGAGTTCGATCCGAATGAGTTTTGGAAGGAGTTGGTTCAGTCATCCGACAGTCATACCATGGTGTTCAACCCTAAATCGTCAAAGGCATCATGGCTACGAAATCCAGTATTTTATTATATCGCTCGTCTCCTGTCCTCTTCAGTGTTCGCACGACATGAGTTTGGAGGCATTAGAAAGGATGAATTGTTTGCCATATGATGCATGCTCTCGGGTACCCGTATGAATATTGGAGCTTACTTCATGGAACAACTTTTACGGGCGGCTAAGAAGACGTCGGGGATTATTTGCATTGGAGTCATGTTGACACCCATTGCTGATTACTTCCATGTTGACTACACATCTTGGGAAAAGGCTTCCGTTGTCAATCCATCAATTGATTTGCAAGCTCTGATGGCAATGAAAATGCTCGCCAAAGTAGAATGCAACTACTATTTATTGCAACGAAATGAGAAAGCCTTTCTATTGCCCAACACATCCCTAACCACTGTGGATACTTTGGACGATAAGTCCAATTGGCTCATGGATTCAGCTGCTCATCAAGCTGTACTTGAGCAGAGTCCGATGGGGTGCAGCCACGTGAATTGCATAGAGAAGTAGCTTTAGATGATGAGACGTTTCCTCAACCAATGCATGAGGATATACCTGAGTCATCCACTGCTAGAGCTTCACGAAGGGATTACGAAGTTCGTTTAGATGCACTGGAGGATCGGGTCACAAACATTGAGGAACGTCAAGTTCAAAATCATTATGAGATGATGCAAATGATGCAAGCTATGAGACAGTGACAGATCGACTTTAGCACTTTAGGACGTCCACCACCTCCACCTCCATAGTGAGCCGTAGTAAGTGCCCAAGATTAGCCACTTCTTTTTCTCCTCCGGAACTTGTTCTGAGAACAAGTTTGGGGGGGAGGAAGGACGGCTTTTCTTGGGATGTTTTACCCTTTTCTTGTTTTTATTTTGTTTTTATTTTTTATTTTTTTAGTTTTAGGTTAGTTTCATGAAAGGAAAGTTTTTTTTTTTTTTAGGATTAGTTCATTTGGTGAATTGTGAAATTGGTTGCTTATTTGATGACTATGTGATGATATTCTTGAAAAAATCTTTTGTGCTGAATATGATTTTGTGGAGATGTTGCATGGAGGAAAGTATGTTGATGAAATTGAATTGATGTTTTAAATGGTGAATTTGACCTGTGAGATTTGAGCCTTTGACTGATACATTCAAAACAGTCATATTCATTTGTTGTGTGAATGTCAAGCATGTGTGTATCTCTCTAGAACTTGCTCTGGTATCTTCTTGAAACTGAATAAGTGTGTTGAACTTGAAAATGATTTTAGGCCATTTTTGTTTGAGCCTCATCGACCAAATATACACTTATCCCATATTTATTTTCCCTAGTTAACCACGTTTGAGCCTATAAGCCTTTTTCTTGATTAAGCCTAATGAGTCATTCATTTTTTTACTCTTTGTTCTTACCTTGCTTAGACTAGTAAGTGGGTGGAAAAAGAGGTTACAAAGGTGATCAACCAAGAGGAAGAAAGATGGAAAATAAAGTGGGAATGTGTATCTCAACCATGGAAAAAAAAAAATTCTGTGATATGAGCTTCAAAATAAAATACCAAGGGAAAAACAAACCAATACTTGGTATGGAAAAAAAAATTAATTAACATGAGTTGTGCCAATATCTCTGAAACTCATTGAGTTGTGCCATTTTCTGGAACTCATTTGAGTTGTGTCATTTTCTGGAACTCATTTGAGTTGTGTCTAATACGATATTCTGGAACTCATGTTTTGGGAGAGATGAGTTGAAAAAAAAAAAAAAAAAAGAATTGGAGAGTGATCAAAGGTGGACTGGTTTTAATGGGTCACGATCCATTTTTTTTTCTAGTCCAAGTTTTTAGCCACTTAGCCAAAAATAATCCTTACCTTGACCAAAGAGCCTACATTACAACCAAAGAAAATGTCCTAATTGATTCTTGATTCAAACACACGAAAAGTGGTAGAAAGATTAGACTATTTGCAAGCTTATGGTAGGGTGCATGCATTGTTTTGAATTGAGCGTTTTATTTCCCTAAACACTTGAGAGATGAGTGATACACTTACCTTGTGAGTATTCACTTATTATTTGAAGCATTGATTCAAGAGTAATTTGCATGAATTTCCTATGTCTTCCAAAATTATATGATGCTTGCTTGTTCTTGATAATTTGCCTAAGCCTATGAGCAAAATGATATTCATTCCGCCCCATGCATAAGTTCTTTTCTTTTCATTGTTCGGGGACGAACAATAGTTTAAAGTTTGGGGGGTTTGATAACTTCGTTATTTGATGCATTTTGGGGCTTAATTTCATATCATTTTGTGTTGAAAAGCATGCAATAGTGAGATTTTATTTAGATTTCATTATCTTTTTAAGATTTCACGTTTTTGCTTGATTTGAAAGGAATTTGATAGGTTTTAGCACAAAATGAAAGTCCAATGGAATTTTACGCCAAGTTGGAGTCGAGATAGGGAGTCGATAAAGCGCAGTTATGGAGGAAAAATCATATCTCAAGCTCTAAAAGTCCAAATTCAATGTTTCTTGTCTTGTTAGAAAGCTAAGAGGGAATTCTACAACTTTCATGTTGGAAGGTTTCATCAATTCTGCCTTCAAGAGAGCAGAGTAGTACAAGAAGTTGAAAGTCGTGCACGAATGCCCTAATTTTAGTCTTGACAGGGCTTGAGTAAATTGGGTACAACTTGGTGTACAAAACTGATATTGGGCTGAAATTAGTGGCATCGGATAGCTAACTTGAAGGGCTACAACTTTTATGAAGAAGTCGAAGCCCAATTATGAGCGTAAGAGGGCCGGATCAAGGTTGAAAGCTGGGAGTTTGGGCCACCCGGGTCACTTGGCCGGGTCGGTGGTTTAGTTGCGGATTTTTAGGCCTATTTGGACTCCTATTTGGATACAAGTTGCTCCAAGTGCAATTTTTACCTACTTAGATACAAATTAGGACTTGGGAAAAAGGGATTGGAGAAAATAAAAAAGATCCATACACATCCAAAAAAAGGGACTCATCCACATCTTGAGAGCAAGGAAGAAAGCAACAAATTGAAGATTCAAGAGTCAAGAGGAGCAACCAACAATCACAAATTCAATAAGCGTTTCTTTGATTTTATTTCTAGTTTTGATCATGTCGTTTTGTAATTTATTTTGCTTTACGAACATGATTTTTGGCTAAGGGTCTCGTGATCTTAGGGCACGAGAGTAGTTCTATGGATTTCTTGTTGAATATTTAGTTTTAATCTTTCCTCTAATCCATGATATTTTATTCATGCTTCCTTGTACTTATTCCATGTGTGAATCCTGATCAAATTTATGCATGCTCTAATTAATTGAATTGAGATCGAGAGATGATATCTAATTATAGATTTGGGAATGCATGACTCATTTAAATTGCCTGGATCGAGAGATTAGTAAATAATTGGGGTGAGAATACGATCTTAGGAGCTTTTAGGAGTTGGTTACAGACATTAATAATCGATCCACGAGTTAAGTTGCTCGAGAGAGAGGTTAATCTACAATCGTGATTGCTCACATAAAATAATTGGATTTGTGGTTGGTTTTTGCTAGATTAGTAAACTTGGTTGAAGTAGAATGAAATCGTTGTCTTAGGATCCTTGTTTGAATCTTGCTTTTCTTGATATTTTCTTGTTTATTATTTTTATTCCATTTATTTGTTTCTAGACATAGGTTAATTAGATTAAATTCTTTTAATTCGGTCACCTAGATAAAATTAGGTAAATTAATTAGGTAGTTAACTAAGTTCTAATTCACTAGTCTCTGTGGGATCGACCTTGCGCCCTATCTATAGTTGACACCGTACACTTGCGGTATAGGCTAGAAATAGACCATCGATCAAGTTTTTGAAACATCCCAAGAAAAGCCGCCCTTCCTCCCCCCCAAACTTGTTCTCAGAACAAGTTCCGGAGGAGAAAAAGAAGTGGCTAATCTTGGGCACTTACTACGGCTCACTATGGAGGTGGAGGTGGTGGACGTCCTAAAGTGCTAAAGTCGATCTGCCACTGTCTCATAGCTTGCATCATTTGCACCATCTTATAATGATTTTGAACTTGACGTTCCTCAATGTTTGTGACCCGATCCTCCAGTGCGTCTAAACGAACTCTGTAATCCCCTCGTGAAGCTCTAGCAGTGGATGACTCAGGTATATCCTCATGCATTGGTTGAGGAAACGTCTCATCATCTGAAGCTACTTCTCTATGCAATTTACGTGGCTGCACCCCCATCGGACTCTGCGCAAGTACAGCTTGATGAGCAGCTGAATCCATGAGCCAATTGGACTTATCCTCCAAAGTATCCACAGTGGTTAGGGATGTGTTGGGCAATAGAATGGCTTCCCCATTTCGTTGCAACAAATAGTAGTTGCATTCTACTTTGGCGAGCATCTTCATTGCCATCAGAGCTTGCAAATCAATTGATGGATTGGCAACGGAAGCATTTTCCCAAGATGCGTAGTCAACATGGAAGTAATCAGTAATGGGTGTCAACATGCCTCCAATGCAAATAATCCCCGACGTCTTCTTAGCCACCCGTAAAAGTTGTTCCATGAAGTAAGCTCCAATATTCATACGGGTACCCGAGAGCATGCATCATATGACAAACAATTCATCCTTTCTAATGCCTCCAAACTCATGTCGTGCGAACATTGAAGAGGACAGGAGACGAGCGATATAACAAAATACTGGATTTCGTAGCCATGATGCCTTTGACGATTTAGGGTTGAACACCATGGTATGACTGTCGGATGACTGAACTAACTCCTTCCAAAACTCATTCAGATCGAACTCTCGTGGCTCCCGATAAAGACCACCTAGTGGAAGCTCATAAATTTTAGGTCCTTTGTTCGTTGTCCAATTGAAAGCTCATCGAGATCGGCTCCGAGGGACGGCTAGTTTTGTGGACCTCTAGTGTACTCAAGATTTCAAGTGTGATTCTTTTGTAAGTCGACCATCTTCCTCTTAACAATCTTGTCCACCCAATCCTATCAATCAGTTTCCACACATCAGATTCAATTCCGAGCTCTTCTAGCGCGTGAGTGGAGTAATATCTTGTTGCCTCGATCGGTAAGTTCTTGAGCACATCCCATCTCCCTTTATAAGTACCTTCATAAAGTAGTCTCACTCCCATATTTTGAGACAAATTGTTTGGTCGTCTTAATCTATTTCCCCTACTACTTTCAGTAGCACCGGAGCGCGATCGTACTCGACTACTTGACATTGTACCTAAAAATTGATTGAGTTAGTAAATGACATCCTCTTATGATTCAAATCATGATTAT
Source organism: Scutellaria baicalensis (assembly GCA_005771605.1). NCBI lineage: Eukaryota > Viridiplantae > Streptophyta > Magnoliopsida > Lamiales > Lamiaceae > Scutellaria > Scutellaria baicalensis. The sequence continues at coordinate 43,991,770 of CM016723.1, forward strand.
CACTCAATTTGATAGAATATAAAGACTAAGCAAAATTTGAAATCATATCATCAAGTTGCATCTTCAAGCAATAATTTACAAGAACCTAGCATAATTATCCACAAAGTGTGTCCTACATATCTAATTTATTCAACCAAGTTTATAAACCATGACAATAGATATGCCCACCAAGTGTTTGATAAAATGCTAAAATGAACCTAGTAAATTAATTGCATCAAACTATCAAAATCATATATGCCTCACTTGCACCATCATCCAATCATGCCAAATTCAACACTCAATAGGCTACTCAAATCAAATTCATCAATAATATTGAAATCAAGAGAGACTATAGATATGCCCACCAAGTGTTTGATAAAAGGCCTAAATAAATCCCTAATTATTTATGCAATTCTAATCCATACAATTCTTACCCACATGCTTCAATCATCTTTATTGCAATAAGAATCGAGATTGAGAGAAGAAATCATACCAATTTGACGAAATTCTCGAGAGATATGAAGATATCACCTAAGTCCAAAAGTTGGATGAATATCCCTCTTTTCTCCTCCAACACTTGATGAATTGAGTAATAGAGGATATGGGTGTGTGAATTGTAACACAAATTGAAGAGTTTATGGTGTAGTTTTGGATTAGGAATTAGGGTTCAAGTGTAGGGATGAATTAGGGATGAAGAGGGGTCAAAAAAAATGCCAAAAAAACTCACCTTTATGTGACCCGGGTCGGGTCACGGGTTACCCGACCGGGTCGCGTGGCTGGTCGGCTGAAGGGTTGTAAGGGCGACCCGGGCCGGGTGACGAGCAACCCGGCCGGGTCACGTGTCGTCGCTTGCTTATAATCGAGCCGAAGTGGCGACCCGGGCCGGGTCTCCTGCAGCCCGGCCGGGTCGCGTGTCCCAGCAATTCCTCTCCAAAGTCGAACCTGCGACCCGGGTCGGGTCTCGTGCAGCCCGGCCGGGTCGCGTGTCTCGCCCCTGTTCCTGCCGATTCGAAGGTCTGGCCTGACCCGGGTCATATGACCGGACCCGGGTCCCTCTCTTTTTTTTTTTTTAATTTTTCTAAACCTATTCTAAAATAAGAAAAATACTACTTAACTAGTAACGAAACAAAATCGATAAAAATTGGGTTGCCTCCCAACAAGCGCTTAATTTTACGTCTTTAGCTAGACGATTTTTATAGAGAGAACTCACGGTACATCGAGTTGAAAACTCGATTCTTTCTCTTGTTGCTTTGAGTGATGGCTATGCTTGAATTTGACCTTTTTCTTCGACATTTCCTGCAAATAATTCAAAGAAGCAACATCATTGTAGGATTTAACATCTTTAGTGTCATATATTAAATCAATAGAGAAGATAGAGGGACTTAGGAAATTTTTCAATGGGTCATGAGTTGATTTTTCCTTTAAACTCTCTTGGGCTCGTTCCTCCATTATGTCAATTGAATGACACTCTTCTTTATTTTCTTCATGAAGCTTCGTGGCATTATAGATGGAAAAAGTGACTTGTTTTTCATTAACCCTCAATTTAAGCTCTCCTTTCTCCACATCTATCAATGCTCGTCCGGTGGCCAAAAATGGTCTCCCCAAAATTAGAGGCATGTCAAAATCCTCTTCCATGTCAAGGACGACAAAGTCCACAGGAAATATGAACTTATCAACTTTAACCAACACATCTTCAATAACCCCCGTTGGAAATCTCAACGATCGATCGGCTAATTGAAGAGTCATTGTTGTTGGTTTCAACGTTCCCAAATTAAGCCTTTTGAAGTTAGACAATGACATCAAATTAATTGATGCTCCAAGATCACACAAGACCTTTTTGAATTGGACCCCTCCGATGTCACATGGAATTGAGAAGCTCCCCGGATCTTTCAACTTTTGTGGAAGTTTTCGTTGGATTATGACACTACACTCCTCGGTCAAGTTGACAATCTCATTGTCAACTATCTTCCTCTTTTTCGACATGATATCCTTCAAAAACTTCGCATAGTGCGGCATTTGCTCCAAAGCATCGGCAAAAGGGATGTTGATTTCTATTTTCTTGAAAATATCAAGAAACTTCTTGAATTGCTCATCCGATTTTTGCTTTTGCGTTCTATGTGGAAATGGTAATGGCACTGCAATTTTCGGTGTCTCCACTGTCTTTCGAACACCTCGATCCTTTTCTTTCTTCTCAATTTTGTCCTTCATGCTCTCTTCCGACTCCTTCACTTCTTCTTTCACCTTTTCAGCCGGCATGGAAGGTCCTTCATATTGTGTTCCACTTCTCAAATAGATTGCATGACAATGCTCCTTTGGATTCACCTCGGTGTTACTTGGATATTGACCCTTTTGATGTTGGCTACCCACAATTTCAGCTATTTACCCAATTTGCCTCTCCACCGACTTGAGACGAGCATCCATTTGCATTTCCAAAGCTTTGAAACAAGCATCTATGCCTTTGATGAATTCTTTCATTAAATCTTCAAGTGGCTGCTTCTTTGGCTCATCGATCATTCCATTTGTGACAGAAAACCCTGGAGGGGGTTGCAAACAATTATTATTATTTGCATACGAGAAGTTCTCGTGATTCCTCCCACCGTGCTTATACTGATATGGCCACTTGTTGTTCCGGAAGTTGTTGTAATTCTGCCCACCGATGTAATTCAACTCCTCAACGTCTTCATGTTGGGCAAAATCACCAATCTGCACTCCCGAACTATCCATGGGTTGATTACGAGAATGTGCTAGAGCAGATACTTGAGTCGTAAGTGCAGCTATAGCAGCTAAAACTTGATCTTGACTCTGAATTTCAGCCACCTTTCTATAAGTAGTCCTTTCAGACGGCCATTGATAACTGTTTGTCGCTATCTCTTCCAAAATATACATGGCCTCCTCAGGACTTTTTGCTAGCAATGATCCTCCTGCTGCAGCGTCTATCATTGCTCTTGTGGATCCAAACAATCCGTTATAGAAGAAACAGACTTGTTGATCCTCCGGAAATCCATGTTGAGGACATCTCCTCAACATATCTCTAAATCTCTCCCATGATTCCCCCAAAGATTCCCCATCGAGTTGTTTAAATTGTGTGATCTCGCTCTTCATCTTCAATGTCTTACTCGGTGGAAAATACTTGAAGAGAAACCTCCTACTCAACTCATCCCAACTAGTAATCGAGCCCGGTGGAATGGAATTGAACCACAACTTCGCTTTATCTCGTAATGAGAATGAGAATAAGCGAAGTTTGATTGCATCATCAGAAACCCCATTCAATTTGATTGTGTCACAAACTTCCAAAAATTGCGCTAGATGCGCATTGGGATCATCTAGATGACTTCCACCAAATTGGTTCTGTTGCACCATGCTTATTAGGGCTGGTTTGAGTTCAAAATTATTTACCTCAATCGGTGGTCTCATAACTCCCCTTCTGTTTTGTTGAGGCTGAAAGTAATCTCGAATCGGCCTTTGAGCAGGAACGTTCGGTTGATTATTCTCAAATCCTCCATTCCAAGGTGGTACTTGATTTCTGATTTGATCGTCAGCCATTTGATTGAATAACAGTTTTTTCTTTGTTTTGTTACGTCTGCAGGTTGATTCAATCTCCGGATCAGGTTCAATCAGAGTCGCCCTTTTGGAGCGTGTGTTCATGCACTACCTAAAAGCAACAAATAAGAGTATTTTAGACACAAACTGAGACAAAAAAAAAAAAAAGGTAAAACTGAATTTTTTTTTTTGATTTTTTTAAAGCAAATAAAACCCTAGATTAAGATCAGGTAAGAAAATATTAAATATTAACTATCCTAAGACTCTAGTCCCCGGCAATGGCGCCAAAAACTTGATCGATGGTCTATTTCTAGCCTATACCGCAAGTGTACGGTGTCAACTATAGATAGGGCGAGCAAGGTCGATCCCACAGAGACTAGTGAATTAGAACTTAGTTAACTACCTAATTAATTACCTAATTTTATCTAGGTGACCGAATTAAGAGAATTTATCTAATTAACCTATGTCTAGAAACAAATAAATTGAATAAAAATATCAAACAAGAAAATATCAAGAAAATCAAGATTCAAACAAGGATCCTAAGACAACGATTTCATTCTACTTCAACCAAGTTTACTAATCTAGCAAAAACCAACCTCAAATCCAATTATTTTATGTGAGCAATCACGATTGTAGATTAACCTCTCTCTCGAGCAACTTAACTCGTGGATCGATTATTAATGTCTGTATCTCTACCTCGCAGTTAATAACCAACTCCTAAAAGCTCCTAAGATCGTATTCTCACCCCAATTATTTACCAATCTCTCGATCCAGACAATTTAATTGAGTCATGCATTCCCAAATCTATAATTAGATATCATCTCTCGATCTCAATCCAATTAATTAGAGCATGCATAAATTTGATCAGGATTCACACATGGAATAAGTACAAGGAAGCATGAATAAAATATCATGGATTAGAGGAAAGATTAAAACTAAATATTCAACAAGAAATCCATAGAACTACTCTCGTGCCCTAAGATCAGGAGACCCCTAGCCAAAAATCATGTTCGTAAAGCAAAATAAATTACAAAACGACATGATCAAAACTAGAAATAAAATGAAAGAAACTCTTATTGAATTTGTGATTGTTGGTTGCTCCTCTTGACTCTTGAATCTTCAATTTGTTGCTTTCTTCCTTGCTCTCAAGATGTGGATGAGTCCCTTTTTTTGGATGTGTATGGATCTTTTTTATTTTCTCCAATCCCTTTTTCTCAAGTCCTAATTTGTATCTAAGTAGGTAAAAATTGGACTTGGAGCAAGTTGTATCCAAATAGGAGTCCAAATAGGCCTAAAAATCCGCAACTAAACCACCGACCCGACCAAGTGACCCGGGTGGCCCAGACTCCCAGCTTTCAGCCTCGATCCGGCCCTCTTACGCTCATAATTGGGCTTCGACTTCTTCATGAAAGTTGTAGCCCTTCAAGTTAGCTATCCGATGCCACTAATTTCAGCCCAATATCAGTTTTGTACACCAAGTTATACCCAATTTACTCAAGCCCTGTCAAGACTAAAATTAGGGCATTCTTGCACGACTTTCAACTTCTTGTACTACTCTGCTCTCTTGAAGGCAGAATTGATGAAACCTTCCAACATGAAAGTTGTAGAATTCCCTCTTAGCTTTCTAACAAGACAAGAAACATTGAATTTGGACTTTTAGAGCTCGAGATATGATTTTTCCTCCATAACTGCGCTTTATCGACTCCCTATCTCGACTCCAACTTGGCGTAAAATTCCATTGGACTTTCATTTTGTGCTAAAACCTATCAAATTCCTTTCAAATCAAGCAAAAACGTGAAATCTTAAAAAGATAATGAAATCTAAATAAAATCTCACTATTGCATTCTTTTCAACACAAAATAATATGAAATTAAGCCCCAAAATGCATCAAATAACGAAGTTATCAATATCCAATTAGCATCACTGTACCCTTCAAGTACTGCCGGATATTTCGTGTAGTGTAGCCCCACATTTAGGGTGTACTTCAAGTATCTTAATACCCTTTTTAGTGCTCTCCAATGCTCGTCACTTGGATTGCTTGTGAATCTACTTAACTTGTTCACAACGCACGCAAGATCAGGATGTGTACAATTCATAATGTACATCACACTTCCTATAATCCTTGCATATTCCAATTGAGCTACAGAGTCACCTTTATTCTTGCTCAAGTGAACGTTTAGTTCCAAGTGAGTCTTAGCCGGTAGATCGTCAAATGCGTTAAATTTCTTCAACACTTTCTCAATGTAATGAGATTGTGATAAGACAATTCCATTAGAAGTCCTTTCGATTTTGATTCCTAGAATCACATCGGCTAATCCCAAATCTTTCATGTCGAAGTTACGATTCAACATGCATTTCATATCAACGATTAATTCATGGCTATTGCCCATGATCAACATGTCATCAACATAGACACATACCAAAAAAAAACCGTTTGATGTACTTTTTACGTACACGCACTTATCACATTCGTTGATTTTGAAACCATTTGACAACATCGTGTTGTCAAACTTGATGTGCCAACATCCGGGCCAACACTCATTTCTGGTGTTGTCTTGAGTGTGCCAACATTCGGGCCAACACCCATTTCCTGTGTTCTCTCGAATGTGCCAACACCGGAAGCAACACTCGTCTTTTCCATGTAAGGAAAAATGTCTTCAAAGAATATCGCATTCCTTGATTCAATAATGGTGTCTTATGTCATCTCCGGTATCTCTGATTTATAAATCAGAAACCGATAACCACAACTGTTTGAGTGCATATCCTATAAAGATACAATCGACGGTTTAGGGCCGATTCTCACTTGTTTAGGAAGAGGCACCTCAACTTTTGCCAAACACCCCCACACTTTGAGGTATTTATACGATGGTTTCCGCCCTTTCCACATTTCATGAGGAGTTTCATCCTTAGTCAGAATCTTATTCAAAATGTGGTTCGCCATTAAGATGGCTTCACCCCACAAGTTTCACGGTAAACCCGAGCTAATTAACATAGCATTCATCATCTCTTTTAGAGTACGATTTTTCCTTTCAGCGACACCATTAGACTGTGGTGAATACGGAGCCGTTGTTTGGTGTATTATGCCCGAATTGGAACACAATTGCTCAAACGGCAGCAACATACTCGCCACCTCTATCATTTCGAATAATTTTAATTTGAGTGTTAAGCTGATTTTCCACTTCATTTATATAACGAATAAAAGCTTCCAAAGCTTCATCTTTACTCCTTAAGAGATAAATGTAACAAAATCTTATGCAATCATCAATGAAAGTAATGAAATACTTTTTACCACCTCTAGTTTGCACAAACTTTAAATCACACACATCCGTGTGAACCAATTCTAGAGGTTTAGTGCTCCTTTCCACCGAATGAAACGGTAACTTAGCCATTTTGGCTTCCACACAAATTTCACACTTTTTAGGTGTTTCAATTTTTGGAATGTTAAGTAAATCAAGATTTACTAACCTTTTTATAGCATTTAGATTTACATGTCCTAATCTAACATGCCATAAAGAAGAGCACTCAGTCAAATAAGCAAAAGTAGATGACTTTCCATTCATAACATTTGTGCCAACATTGCTGACGGTGTTACGGCTGGTGTTACCAACACCGACGGCAACATCAGAGACAACATTTTTGCCAACACGGCTTACAATAGCAGAAATTTTGAACAGTCCTTTTTCTAAATACCCCTTTCCAAGGAACTGTTCGAATTTGCCAAGTACAAATTTTTCAGACTCAAACACTAGTCTAAAACCATGGCTAACTAGAAGCGATCCGGAGACCAAATTCTTTCGGATGTCTTGGACATGCAGCACATCTTTCAACAGCAGCTCCTTTCCAGAAGTGAGCTTGAGCTTCACGTTGCCAATACCAGCTACATCTGACGTAGCATAGTTGCCCATATTGAGCTTCCTTCCGGTGCATGGAGTATAAGTCAAGAATGATCCTTTCTCTAAGCAAACATGGCAAGTGGCACCCGTATCCACAAACCATTCATTTGGGTTGTCAACCAAGTTGGTCTCAAACACCACCGCCGCATGTCTATGTCGGTCAACTCACATTTTTCAATCATGTTAGCATTGGATTGAGGCTTACCACTTTTACTTTTCTTAGGTAGACGACAATCCTTTGCCTTATGATTCGGTTTACCACAATTGTAGCAATCACCATTGAACTTGGGCTTTCCTCCCGAAGGATTTTTCTTGCCCTTTCCATTCGGCCTCTTCCTCTTATTAGAGGAACCTTCCAACAAGTTGGCCTTAGCCTCCTCAAGAACATGGCCAAATTTACCGTCCATTCTACGGTTATCTTCTTCAATTCAAAGTTTCACAATCAAGTCATCAAGACTCATTTCCTTGCGTTTGTGCTTGAGATAGCACTAAAATTCCCTCCAACCGAGGGGCAGCTTCTCGATCACAGCAACAACTTGGAACGCCTCGAGCAAGGTCATACCCTCAGAAAGGATATCATGCAAGATCAATTGAAATTCTTGGACTTGTTCCACAACCGACTTAGAATCATTCATCTTGAAGTCTAGGAACTTAGCCACAACGAATTTCTTAGATCCGGCATCTTCCGTTTTATACTTCTTTTCCAAAGAGTCCCACAACTCCTTTGAAGTTTTCACAACGAAATACACGTTATACAATGTATCAACCAATCCACTAAGGATATAGTTACGGCACAAGTAATCTCCCTCGCACCATTGGTCAAGCGCAATGCGCTTTTCCACATTCGTGTCATTTTCAGCGACCACGGGATGTTCCTCAGTAAGGAACCTCGCTACATGTAGCGTAGCAAGGTAAAACAAAATCTTTTGCTGCCACCTTTTAAAGTTAGCACCCGTAAACTTCTCGGGCTTCTCTCCTTGGATAGGAGTTACAAAGGGTTTCATAGTCGAAGAAGTCAACATTGTTCAGAGGTATTCGTTTTTGAGATTGTTCGGTTTATAGGTTCACCGAACAATGCCCAATTACAAAGAAAACAAAAAGCAAACAAAAAACAGAAACTGATGTTGCCTCTGGTGTTACGTGACACTATGGGCAACACTGAACAAACTGGAAAAACGGGACAACCTTCTTGTTCCTCCTTTCTCCGACTTTACGCAGCCTGATAGAGAGCCACCCACGCACAACCATGCAAGGAAGAGGGATCCTTTGATAGTGCATGAAGGTCCGATTACAAGAGCAAAGGCTAAGAAGCTTAAAGAGGCCTTGATGAACCTTGTTGCTGAAATTAAAGAAAATGTGCAAGAGAAGTCCAAAGAAGGCCCAATGGTGAATGTTATTGGGCTAGAGATCACTTAATATGGTAAACAAATGCTAAATTGGGCTTGAAGGCATAGTTTGAAGATCATGGGCCATCAAATTCGTGGCTAATATCTAGCCCATGGGATGATCAAGACTCTATGCATTCCTTAGTAGTTACAAAAGCATATAATTTAATTTCAATGTAGTTTTAAGTTACAAAAGCATATAATTTGATTTTAATGTAGTTTTAAGTTACAAAAGCCTTATAATGACTACATTAGTGATAGGTATTAATGTAGGTAATTAAGAGTCATTTGTCTACTATAAATAGGTCCTTTGATCATTTGTAATGGGACAACCTTTTTTGAATCCGAAAATTAAGCTTAAAGCTTTGTGAGTTGAATTCTCTCTTTGTGAGGTTTTCATTTTATCAAGAACTTATCAAGGTCAATTGAGCAAGATCTTGTGGCGTTCATCATACCGAGGTTCTTGGCTGATATAAATAGCCAACGGGTCGAGGTTCTTTCGCTCTAAGTAAGATCAAACTAGATTCTCGATTTGGGGAGATCCGCTGCTTATTCTTATATGTTGGGTTCTTAGATCGTAATATCTAATGGGTCCTCGTTCTATCCACATCAGTTTTGGTATCAGAGCAATCTGGTATTGATCTGAATATTTTTTTTTCTTTTCATTTCTTATTACGTAAAAAAAAAAAAAAAAAAAAACTCCAAGATCATTTATCTTCTTTCCAATTCGTTGCTGCCCTCATAGCAAGATATTGATCTAAAAAAAAAAAATTCAAAAATTCAGTTTGCAAATTTCAGTCACAAATAGATCCTTATTCTCCTCCATTGTAGGACTAAGGGATTGTTGAACGTTGCTGGACATTGTTCAAACCTTATTTGTTCTTGACTTGAGTGGTAAAAGGCTAAAGTGGTGTGAGTTTATTAGAGGGGAGGTAAAAGCCTACGAGTGAAACACGAGTGAATTGTGAGGTATATCTTTGAGGGATACACGAGTGTTTTGTGAGGAAAATATCATGGAAGAAACATCTACAAATCAAGGAGATGCTTTCACCTTTCAAGCTATGCAACAACATTTCGCTAGGATGGGAAACGTTCTTGAGAGCTTGACTGAACGATTGGAGAGATTGGAGCAGCCAACAACAAGGGAGCATAGAAACCCTAATGCAAACCTACGAAGGCAACATGAAGAGTGGGAAACGGAGGAAGGAGAGGATGATGAAGGGGCTGTTCACCAAGTGCGTAGAAGAAGAGGTAGAAGAAGGCAACATGATGAAGTTGATCATGACTTGGGAAGTATCAAGATGAACATACCTACTTTCCATGGAAGAAGTGATCCGGAAGCATATTTGGAGTGGCAAAAGAAGGTAGATCTGATTTTTGATTGTTATAATTACTCCGAAGAGAAGAAGGTGAGGCTTGCTGCAATTGAGTTCACCGACTATGCTATAGTTTGGTGGGATCAATTGGTTACAAATCGAAGGAGATGTGGAGAGAGGCCGATTATTACTTGGGCAGAAATGAAATCCGTCATGCGTAAGAGGTTCGTACCCTCTCATTATTTTCGTGAATTGTATCAAAAGCTTCAATCTATGACTCAAGGCAACAAATCTGTTGATGAGTACTACAAAGAGATGGAGATTGCCATGATTAGGGCAAATGTTGAAGAAGATCGTGAGGCAACCATGGCACGTTTCTGGGCTGAATAGGGAGATTGCTAATATAGTGGAGCTTCAACACTACGTGGAGCTTGAGGACATGGTACATACAGCCATGAAAGTGGAGAAGCAACTCAAGAAGAAGGGTTCATTTCAAAGGAGTTCTACACACAACTTTCAGTTCTCAAGCAAAGCCAAGGAAGGTGCATCCAAACCAAATGATGGGGCAACTTCAAAGTCTCAACATGAGGTACCAAAGACCAGATTCACTGAGGCTGAAAAAGGCAAAGGTAATATCTCAACTTCTTCACGAGCTAGAGATATTAAATGCTTTCGTTGCTATGGTCGTGGGCATATTGCATCTGATTGTCCAAACAAAAGGGTGATGGTTTTGAGAGACAATGGTGATATTGAATCTGAAAGTGAGAAAGAATCAAATGATGATGAGCAACTTGAGGAGACAATACCTGAAAGAGGAGAACTTTTGGTGGTGAGAAGAGTTCTAAACATGCAAGCAAAGGTTGATGAGGCTGAACAACAAAGAGAAAACATCTTCCACACAAGGTGTTTGGTTAATGGAAGGGTATGCATGTTAATCATTGATGGAGGTAGTTGTGCTAATGTGGCTAGTTCTGAAATGGTGGAGAAACTAAAATTAGTTACTTCAAAACATCCTCATCCGTACAAGCTGCAATGGCTTAATGAATGTGGAGAAATGCGGGTAACTAAGCAAGTTTTGGTTTCCTTCTCTATAGGAAACTATAAAGATGAAATAATGTGTGATGTGGTGCCAATGCATGCTAGTCATATACTTTTGGGCAGACCGTGGCAGTTTGATCGAAGAGTGAACTATGATGGATATCTTAATCGATATATGTTGAAACATCAAAACAAAACCATCATGCTTGTACCTCTAACTCCACAACAGGTTCATGAAGATCAACTCAAACTATCTCAAGCAAGGAGAGCTAGTGAGATTGAGAGAAAAAAAATGAGAGTGAGAGACAAGAATCGAGAGGAAAAAAGATTGGAGATAAAAACAAGAGGGCTGATGTGAGTCTCTCCGAGGGAGAAAAGAAGGTGGAAGGAAGTGAGGACACAAAACGAGTGAATTTCTTTGCAAAAGGAAGTGAAGTAAATAAAGCTTTGGTTGAGAAAAGAAGTGTGTTGGTGTTGATACATAAAGAAACTTATTTGAACACTAACGAACTAACTTCTTCTTTGCCTAGTTCTTTTGCGACTCTTTTGCAGGAGTACGAAGATGTTTTTCCAAAGGAGGAACCCGATGGTTTACCACCTTTGAGAGGCATCGAACATCAAATTGATTTTATCCCGGGAGCAACACTTCCAAATAGACCAGCATATAGAGCTAATCCGGAGGAAACCAAAGAGATACAAAGACAAGTGGAGGAGCTGATGGAAGGGTAAGGTTCGAGAGAACATGAGTCCTTGTGCGGTACCGGTCATTGTTGTGCCAAAGAAGGATGGTACATGGAGAATGTGTACTGATTGTCGAGCCATCAACAAAATCACGGTAAAGTATCGCTATCCTATCCCTAGGTTAGATGATATGCTTGATGAGTTGTATGGTTCAATCATTTTCTCTGAAATTGATTTAAAGAGTGGATATCATCAAATTAGAATAAGAGAAGGAGATGAATGGAAAACGGCTTTCAAAACAAAATATGGCTTGTATGAGTGGTTAGTTATGCCTTTTGGTTTAACAAACGCACCAAGTACTTTCATGAGATTAATGAATCATGTTTTGCGAGACTTTATTGGGAAGTTTGTGGTTGTGTACTTTGATGACATTCTTATATATAGCAAAAGCATGGAACCACATTTTGATCATGTGCTTGCTGTTTTGGACACTTTAAGAAAAGAGTCTTTGTATGCTAACCTTAAGAAGTGTTCTTTTTGCATGGATAAAATTGTGTTTCTTAGTTTTGTTGTAAGTGCTAATGGGATTGAAATGGAGAAGGATAAAGTCAAGGTTATTCTAGATTGGCCGATTCCTAAAAACATTTCTGAAGTAAGAAGTTTTCATGGACTTGCTAGTTTTTATAGGAGGTTTGTGAAAGATTTTAGCACTATAGCAGCACCATTGAACGAAATTGTTAAAAAAGAAGTTGGTTTTAATTGGGGAGAAAAACAACAAGTTGCTTTTGATGTCCTTAAAGAGAAACTAACTACCGCACCCATTCTTGCATTACCTAACTTTGATAAAATGTTTGAGATTGAATGTGATGCATCGGGAGTGGGTATAGGAGTTGTTTTGATGCAGGAAGGAAAGCCAATTGCATACTTTAGTGGAAAGTTGAAGGGCGCTCAGTTGAACTATCCTACATACGACAAGGAGTTGTATGCATTAGTGAGGACGTTGGAGACATGGCAGCATTATTTGTGGATAAGAGAGTTTGTTATTCATACTGATCATGAATCTCTCAAGTACCTCAAGGGTCAAGGCAAGTTTGGTAAGAGGCATGCCAAGTGGGTGGAATTCATTGAATCTTTTCCATATGTGATCAAGTACAAAAAGGGAAAGGAAAACATTGTTGCTGATGCACTATCTAGGAGGGCGTTCAAGTCTTGATGGTAAAGCTAAAGCCGAGCTGATCAAGAAGCTGCATGAAAAAGTTAGACTTAACATTGAGAAGATAACCGAACAATATGTTAAACAAGCAAATAAGGGTCGCAAGCAAGTCATCTTTGAACCCGGAGATTGGGTATGGTTACACTTGAGGAAAGAAAGGTTTCCAAGTAAGAGAAAGTCGAAGTTGCAGCCAAGAGGAGATGGACCATTTCAAGTGGTTGCTCGAATTAATGATAATGCTTACAAACTTGACCTTCCGGGTGAGTATAATGTAAGTGCAACTTTCAACGTTTCTGATCTATCTCCATATCTTGATGATGTAGATTCGAGGACGAATCCTTTTGAAGAGGAGGGGAATGATGGAGAGCCACCCATGCACAACCATGCAAGGAAGAGGGATCCTTTGATAGTGCATGAAGGTCCGATTACAAGAGCAAAGGCTAAGAAGCTTAAAGAGGCCTTGATGAACCTTGTTGCTGAAATTAAAGAAAATGTGCAAGAGAAGTCCAAAGAAGACCCAATGGTGAATGTTATTGGGCTAGAGATCACTTAATATGGTGCACAAATGCTAAATTGGGCTTGAAGGCATAGTTTGAAGATCATGGGCCATCAAATTCGTGGCTAATATCTAGCCCATGGGATGATCAAGACTCTATGTATTCCTTAGTAGTTACAAAAGCATATAATTTGATTTTAATGTAGTTTTAAGTTACAAAAGCATATAATTTGATTTTAATGTAGTTTTAAGTTACAAAAGCCTTATAATGACTACATTAGTGATAGGTATTAATGTAGGTACTTAAGAGTCATTTGTCTACTATAAATAGGTCCTTTGATCATTTGTAATGGGACAACCTTTTTTGAATCCGAAAATTAAGCTGAAAGCTTTGTGAGTTGAATTCTCTCTTTGTGAGGTTTTCATTTTATCAAGAACTTATCAAGGTCAATTGAGCAAGATCTTGTGGCGTTCATCATACCGAGGTTCTTGGCTGATATAAATAGCCAACGGGTCGAGGTTCTTTCGCTCTAAGTAAGATCAAACTAGATTCTCGATTTGGGGAGATCCGCTGCTTATTCTTATACGTTGGGTTCTTAGATCGTAATATCTAATGGGTCCTCGTTCTATCCACATCACAGCCTTTAACCACGAACGGAACTCCTCCACAGCAGCAGGAACAACACACGAACCAGGTTTAAGTCGAGTCAAGGTTAGACCTTTCCCCTCAAAAACGAATACATCCCGGCTAGTGCTCACGGTTTGACGTAACGTTTCCAAAGGTAAAACAACTTCATCTTCAAGTTAGTAGCACCACAAAACTTGAAGCTCCAGCGAACTAGAATGGGAGATGGGCTAGAAAATATGATCTATATGAAAAATCGTATGCAACTTGCACTTTTTGTTCAAAAGATGCTATGAACTTTAATGCAATTAAAACATGAAAAGAAGGTGCTCTCAAGAGTCTTTTTGATGATATGTAATGTATCATTTTCGTGCATGAAGATGCCCTGTGATATAGACTTCATTCCACATTCATGTAGATCATGGGAGGGGAAAAACTACCCCACTAAGTGAGTGGTGCAACCACCTCTCCACTCTTTGTAGCTTCCAATCAACCACCCTTGCCCACAACTTCATCCTAGAAGTGGGCTACCATATTGGACGACCATGGGCCTCATGGAAATGGGCCACAAGTCTGAAATGGATTGCGAGTCCAATGGGCTTCACACAGGCCAGATTCGACAGTGTTGTCCCGGTGTTGCCAACACCACGGGCAACATCAACTGGACCAGCACCAATGGGCAGAGCCCATTTTCGTGTATTAATTTCTCACTCACCGAAAATCGGTTTAGACCGTTTCAACACACTATATTCATCTACTCAAAACGTAGATTCATCTTGTGCCTTTTGTTTTCACAATAGCCC